>CM067369.1:106545193-106754223 GCA_034401795.1 Chaetoderma sp. LZ-2023a | reverse complement strand
CGAATACTGTCCATAATGTTTGAGCAATATTTCAGAAATAGATCCATAAAATCTGACTTGACCAAGGGTAAATAGGTGCTAATAGTGCCAAAAATACAGGCATCCCTAACTATTAGCCGAGTCGAGGTGAAAGGGTCATTGTAAAAACAAACATCAAGACACCAATTACAAAATAATGACAGGCAGAATTGTGTCAAACGTACGTCTTGAAAGTTTCATGGTAAAATTGCTTTATTTAAAACATCTAAACTCATTCTCTGGCCATCCGCCGGTAGTAATTACACTATAATATATTCCCTATTCCCGTTTCTATTATTTGTAATTTATTACTCCAAGCATTTTGTCACCGAACAAACACGCTAGAATAACAAAATAACATACAAACTGCGTCCTATTCAAACACAACAAATCTTGCAAAGACGTATCTGATTGGTTGTTCATGAACTGGACCGTGGGAAAATACATTACTATGCTGAATCTATCAATGAAAATTTACTAAAACGTAATATTTGTTCGCGCCATTTTGATCACGTGCTGTTTTATTAACAACGAGCAGCTTTGAAGTCGTTATTTTTTATTTTTCTGGCTTGTTTTAAGAAATTTCATTAAGGATTAAATCCAGTTTAAGGAACGACACCTAAAAATTATAGTGTTTTAGTTTTTGTAATTAATTTTTCAACTGGCTACACGTCGGAAGTTCGCGGAAATAACTTTTTACACGCATTGTTCACGTGAAGCATGACGAGTAACGAGTCTCCACATCGGGTACTCGGTAATTATTAGAAGCTTTGGAATCGGCTATATTCAATGTCGTGTTATATGCATGTGTATAGGCCTGTTTTCGGGAGTAACCGAATATACGACTCCAACAGAAATAAATGAGTACAACACTGGCCTCGTTTAACTATTCGCAGATTTTGTCTGGACTCTGTTTATCAACGCGCTCGACTGCCAAAATAAAATTTACTGTTTGCTGGTCGCAGGCATTAATAGCAAGAACAATCCAGATTGAAAATAGCGCGCTCCAATGTCTCAAACAGCGGGTTATAGTTAGCGAGTCGACCACACACTTTGACCGATATTCCCGTGAATGATATTATGTCAATAAAAATAGTGACCTAATAAAGTCGTGAAACTAAAGTCGCAATAGCCATGTTTTTCTTCTCTAAATCAGGAAGCCGATTTATTTATTTTACCTATATTTACCGTTGATTGGAGATGGAAATGAACAGGGAATTGGAAAAAATTGTTCTAATTTCGCGGCATGCCTCAACCTCAGATGACGGTATACCGTGGTACCGCGGTATTTTTTCATGGTACCGATACCGTCATGTAATTGTCAATACCACCCAGCTCTACTACCAGGTACAAATCCCGATAACTGAAAACGTAGTCATAACTGGCATTAAATGGTTGATCCTGGTTACCTAAGAGAAAGCATCTTATGATTAGTAATACGTAATAAAATAAAACACAGGTAGTGAAATATTATTTATTAAATTTAATAAATATAAATATTAGTAGATTTATAAAATAACTTTACACGATATAGTTGTATAAACATAACACCATGATAAGTTGGTAAAGTATAACAAATTATAAAGCACTATATATATCATCTAGCTGCAGTTTTGTAGATTTAAACTTAGCTTTTAAAACTATGCTTAAATGACGTTATACTAAGCCTGAGGCTACATGTTAGCGCAAGCTTTAGAAAAGTTGCAAATAAATCACATTTTCATCTTCCTTCCAGCGTTTTGCACTTACACAGTGCAAATTTCACACACGTTCGCATTACCAACATTGTTATCGAAAAAAATCACTAGTTTATTGCAAAATATTTTAATTATTCTGTTACACATTAAGGAGTACTCTACATGATTTATGTATAGGCCTAGATGGCAGGTGAACTGGTAAAATTGTGCCATAATCAATCCCAGTCAAATTAGTTTCAAAATATTCAACAGACTGTCTATTAATCTGTAAATTCATGAAAGACACAATTTGTACACTAGTTATAGTTTTTGATTTTCATGGCTGCGCAATACATCATTATGATTACAATGTCAGCTAACTCATGATGTAATTGACCGTTCCACTTTTAGCTATGCCCCGCCCATCTCAATCTAAGCTACACCCACACCACGTCCGTGTTGCGATCGATCGATCTCTGAAGTCCCTGACTATCAATTTCCAGAAAACTATATATTTAAGGTGTTGAATATTTTGAAACTAATTTGACTGGGTGCTGTTGCCGCTATGGCAGCAACAGCGGCCAGTCAAATTAGTTTCAAAATATTCAACAACATGTTTATTAAACGGTAGAGACAAACAATTCGTACAACGTTTCGGACTATTAAGAGTAAAAAACAGGCCAAATAGAATCACTTATGACGTAATGATTATGATGTCATCCTACACGCCGCTTAACTGATTATGATGTCATATGACATCAGTTGATAAATGGATACACCGGAAAGGTGAACTGATTATGACATCAGATACTCGAGTGATAGATCATATCACTCTATTGGCATTTTCTTAGCACCATGATCAAATTACCATACTCAGTTTCAAAAAGAAGCCAAGTTACTGAATGAAAACCAAAATACCCATATGGATTCTTGGATAGTCACGCAAACATGTATGCATGGACGCCAAAATATGATGAAGGATTCCAGTTTCTCAGTCAATAATATGATGTCATAATCAACTATGTGATGTGTAGGATGATACCATAATCAATTAAGTCATGATTGAAGTAGCTATGTTCATCACGAACACATAAATTATGACGAACTAAGCGTTGTTGTACGATTTGTATGTCTTTACTGTTTAATAAACACGCTGTTGAATACTTTGAAACTAATTTGACCAAGCAACAGCACCATGTCAAATTAATTTCAAAGTATTTGGTTAAAAAGATACATTTTAAAGGATTTCATTTTCTGAAAAAGCTTCAGATAATCTAAGACGGATGCGGGAAAAATGGATGAATCAAAATTCTGCATAACGTTTCTAAAGCCTACCACCATAGGATCATAAGAGCCAATGACAGCAACAGCATCCAGTTCCATTAGTTTCAAAATATTGAACAGAATGCTTATTAAATAGTAAAGCCATACAATTTGTACAACCTGACGGACGATTAAGCATTTATGACAGACTTAGATATGCCATTCATGATGTATTTGATTGCGATGTCAGCCTACATGTACCTGTGATGTAATTGATTATGATGTCATATACTTGACTGACAGACTAGATAGCTCTATTGAGACACTGGGGGTAAAGGGGTTAAATAAAAAGTAATCTATACCAACAAAGGGATCCATTTCAATCTATGCCCCGCCCATTTCTAGCTAAGCTACACCAGCTTTGTACACATGTCTCCATCAATTTTAATGCTTTGAAACTCAATTTCAAGCTAACTATACAGGTAAGCTGTAGAATATGTTGAAACTAATTTTATTGGGAACTTGTTAAATTAGCTTTCAAAGCATTCAACAGAATGTTTATTAAATTGTAAATTCATCAAAGACAAACAATTCAGACATATTCGTGATGCACCTTTGCCAGTTTCGTGACAGACATATATAAACCATTTGATTGTGACATCACTGACATTATTTGGATTATGACGTCAGATATTTTAGTGACAGATCGGATCCGTCTATTACAATTTCACCGGCGAATTAATGTTGTGCCCGACATGCTTAATTCACAATAACTCACTTTCAAACAACAATACATATTGCGAAACCGAGTTGTCACCTCACGACTTATCACCAGCAGCTTCCAGTAAAATTCTTTTCAAAATAATCAATAGTCAGTTCTATCTATACCAGATTAACTACCACTAAGCATAGTTCACTACAGTACAGCTCAGAAATAACTTGATGTTTCCAAAACAAAAACAAAAACATACTCTTGAATATTTTGGACTTAATTTGATTCGATTTGATTCCAATCAAATTACGTCCAAAATAGTGAACAGAAAATTTCTGACATCGTGTTAAATATTATACTAACCTTTTATTCAGAAATAGATTGATCCCAAAATGGGTGAAGTGTAACGGGAACGTAACTAGGGACAGGTGGGGAGTAGCTACAACTGGAAAGGACCGTTGAAACGTCGTAACTTATTTATGATCTGTACTGTAGCTATGAAATATATTAAATTCAATTTCAAAATTATTTACAGTTGTGCTGCATTGAAAGGGAAGATTGGATTTGGGGGACGAAATGCTGATTTCACCAATTCTTTATACGCTGTTCATGATTTCTGAGTAATGGCATCAAATAGTTGCTTTAGGCTTTGACAGATAGCGACAGCTTGATCCTGTAACAAAATCATTATTATATAAACATATACTTAATTCTGTATTTATGTATATGACTGATTTAGTTAGATGACAGGAAGTTTCAAAAGTGTGCAGGACAAGTTTTGTACCTGGCGTAAACCATTTATCGATGAATTACCATATAACTTTATCTTATTTTCAACTCTACTATACAGGAAAACTTAAATATTCTGAAATTAATTTCACTGGAATCTGTTATGGCTTCCAGCCAAATTAATTTCAAAATATTCAGCAGAATAGGTTTCATATCGTTAAGAATATACTTTTCAGGGATTTGTCGGTAAAAGGGTCAAGACAGATAAGAAATAAATGGATGGATCCAATCTGCCACACAAATATCTGACGTCATAATGAAATACATCACATGAAGGCTGACATCACAATCAGAATGACGTATTACAACTCTGTCATGACTCATGAAACGTCCATAAAGTGTATGAATCGTATGTCTTTGAGAAATTTACAAGTTACTAAACTTGGATATTTTGAAACTACTTCAACTCGGAGCCCCCAGTCAAATGAGTTTCAAAATATTCAATAGCTTACCTGTATAGTTACACATACTTTGAAACTGGAATTCTGTGAATTCATGATTCAAAGTATATAAACCGATCCCAACAAAGGCAAAGCGTGGGCGGAGCTTAACGAGAAATGGGTGGAGCATATAAGTAGCAATGGATCCCTGTATTGTGAAGAGAATCACACCCATAGACAATGAACCGTTCCAGCGTATCCATCCATCATCTGACCTCATATGACGTCATAATCAGCTCGGCGCATGTATGATGACGTCACAATAATTACATCACAAAGGGTTCCATATAGACCGTCATCAAATCTCAAATTGTCTGACACATTGTATGAATTGTATGTCTTTGTAATTGTTTGCTATTTAATAAACATGCTGTTGAATATTTTGAAACTAATTTGACTGGGCGCTGTTGTTGCCTTAGGCAGCAACAGCACCCAGTCAAATTAGTTTCAAAATATTCAAAAGCTTACCTGTGTATTTTTTTTGGAAATTGATAGTTAGGGTGTTCAGAGATCGATCGATCCCAAAATGAGCGAGGTGTGGGTGGAGCTTAGCTAGAGATGGGCGGGGCATAGATAAAACCAGAAAGGTCCATTAACACGATAACCTTTTACTGGTCAAACTGATTGGTTAAGAGAATTTGACATTTTGCTTACTGATTGTACATTTATGAGCCAAGAGAAGACTATTTTTCAAAATTTACCACTGGAAGGAAAGGCTCATTCATCGAGCCAGTCAGGATCCTTTATCGAGCCAGTCATTGAGGTTGTAAAATTTGAAAAATTGTATTCTCTTCACCTGTAATTCGATATTTCTCAAGACCACAGCAAAGGCATCGTCCGATTGCATGGGCCTTGCCCACCCACTCCGCTCCTGTATCGAGTCCCGTGCTTGCACGCTTTTGATGTCCATGCTAAGTTCGCGAAACGTCATAAACGGGGTCAGTCAACTACTGCCCAATAAAATTGCGCAGTTAATATCATCCTACTAATATACGCCCACTCACGTCACTTGAAATTCGGGTCCCACAAGCTCTCAATCAATATTCGCACAAAGCCACGCCTCTCTTTTTAGATTGATAGCTAGATTGAAGTAGGCAGAAACCTGATTAGCGAACATTAAACTGCTCGCCACATAGCAACAGATCAAAGGACTGCTAAGGACTGCAAGTACGGCCACGAAGGTTGAAGCTATGTGAGAGGGCGTACGTTAGTACGATGCAGCAAAGGTGGGTTGTGGTCAGCTTGACCATTAAAGGGTTAAAAGTGATATGTTTGTGATGTCATGTAGACAATAAATTCTTTACTGCCGTACAATACAAATCTCCTGTTAAATATTTTTACCCGCATCGCTACATGCAAGGGTTACCTCATATATGGAGTGCTTCTTCAGACATTTTTGAATAACTATCATTCTACTTGAGCGCAATTCTCCAAATTTGGGTGGAAGCTTGCCTGTGGGGTCCCAAAGATGTGTCCCAATTTTGAGGTCAAAACATAGAACTCAAGAGCAAAAGACACATTCTTGTCAAAATGGATAGTTCAAAATGGATAGTTTAGACGAATTACTCAATAACTCTGGTTCTACTCGGGCGATCTCCAAACTTGGTTGGACGTTTGTCTTTTCGCATCAAAATCTAAAACGCAACAGCAATTGTTTTCAACAACATTATTTCCAAAATAGACACTTATTTGACCTCACTGCGGCCTAATTGAAAAATATATCAATGATGTGGGTATTGGACAAATTTGGCCTTGTTAAAACTAATTCTACTGGAAGTTGTTGTGGTCTAAGGCAGCAAAAACTCGCTGCTACATAAGTTTCAAAATATTTCACCATCTAATGTGTATGGTTGTTTCAACTTCACACTGACACACTACACAGATCCTCTATGTATCAACATTTACCTATTAAAAACTTAATGTGTTTCTTTGGCATCTTGATATTAACTTGAAGATACGCTGTTACGTCTATGTATATAGCATATTATATCAATAGAGGGATCCAAGCTGTCAATCAATTATCTGATGTCACAACTAAAATATGTCACTTGTTAGCTCATGCCACAATCAAAATGACGCATCTATGACTATGCTGGTGCGATTACGTGATTAAATCGAAAATCGCACTTATGTTGTAGATCGTGAATTTATATGATAAAAAATTAAATAATCAAATAATCGTGAATATTTTCTATTGCATAAAATATTTCAAAACCTAACTTTCAATTACTTTTTAAAGAAAAATGATATTTTGCTTAGTGAATGTATACACATTTGCAGGGCAAGATAAGACTATTTTTGAAAATGTATTACTGGAATGCCTGGCTTCAGTGGCTTGAGAATCGAGCCAGGCATTCCAGTGATACATTTTCAAAAATAGTCTTCTCTTGCCTGCAAAAGGACTTTTCTAAACACCATTGCAATTTTCGTCATTGATTTTCTTTTGTTGTTATGTCTTGGTAATTTGTATCCAAGCTGATATATCGAGTAATCACAATTATTTTTTAATAATCGATCGCGATAACTCTACGCAATAATCTCACAAGCCTATCCATGACATGAAAATCGGAAAGTCTGTTATGAAAGTGTATGAAAGTGTCGCTATAGATTATGGCATATAATATCATTCACTTCCTGGCGGCGCATTCCTTTATCCATATAATAATGGAGGAATCCAGTTTTAGCTACTCCCCACCCATCTCTAATTGACTATGACGTCAGCTTACATGTGACATAGTTCATTATGACATCATATGATTGACTGAGACTGTGCCAGGCATAGCTAAAACTGGATTACTCTATTGTTTGCATTTTATCATTGGATGATCGAGCCAGTCATTCCACTGGTAAATTTTCAAAAATAGTCTTTTGGCCTGTAAATGGATATTAAAGAAAAAAATCTTGAGCATTAAAGGGTTAAACTCGGGATATGTTTCGTTGAAGGCATGATAAAAAGCTAAACAATGCATGCCTAGTTTATTTGGGGCATATTGTATGCCATGGATGAAATGTACTCAGTGTAAGATGAGCTGTACATTCGTTTAAATCTGATGTTAACACTTTTGTTAATATTGGCCATATTCGATTGGGAGCACATTCACTCCGTAGAGAGTATTTTTTATTTGATTGGTATTTCATGGAAAAAAATAGAGGCCGAAACAAGCCGGAGCCAAAAATCACCTATTGTCTAATAATACACTGGATTACATATTGCAGGTCCAGTTACCTCTGAATGACATTGAAAAACACAGCATTGGAAGACGGTCTTTCCCACTTGTCCAATCTTTAACGCGACATTTGTTTTTCCAAAACCATCATCATAGTATAAGATTTGTGAGACTGTATGCAGTGGGTATCTCTGCATAACCTCCTATAAAATAAAACAGTAATCATAGGTCCGGGTGCTGTGACAGATACCTAAATGTGATTGTTAATGAAATCTTTATGTACCATATTTTAATATTTAAGTTTTGTAAAGTAAAATTTCTTAATCCCTAATCATATCTTCCAAATTTTGTCCCGATTCATTCAGTGGTTCTGAAGAAGTCGTCATCTTCGCAAAAGCGACGTCATCGAAGCATTTGGCTAATCGAGCTCCCTTGCACAAACTTGGTTCAGCTTTTGCCATAGGTGATGTTTCATGAGTCGGCCCAGTAATTCTTGAGGTCGTTTAACCCTTACCACACTGATGTCAGATTTTTTAATTTTCAAATTAAATTAAAAGATGAACTGGTGTACATTTTTCAACAAATTTGGTGGATGATGATGCTGTCGAAGACAGTATGGTAAAAGATAGACTATTGACTTCAGAGTGTAAGGATTAAAGAAAAAGTTGATGGATGGATGACGGATGGACAGTCGTCATGACATAAGCTCACTTGGCCTTCAGGCCAGGTAAGCTAAAACTTATCACTAATAGGCTTGCGCAATTACATAAAAAATCGTGATTATTCTTTAAATCGTTAAATTATATGATTAGAAATTAAATAATTGAATAATCATGAATAATTTCTACTTCATAAAATATTTCAAAACCTGCAATGTAAATTAATCTTTAATGCAATCGCTTCCGAACATTGTCATTTTGCTCAGTGAATGTATGTCCATTTGCAGGCCGAGAAGAGTACTTTTGAAAATGTATTACTGGCATTCCAGTGAAACAATTTCAAAAATTGCTTTCTCTCGGCCTGCAAATGGACATTTCTAAATACCATTGCAGCTTTCATCACATCTAATAGGTGGTAATAATGACATGAATTCTGTCATTTATCCATGTCATAAAGACATAAGAAAATCTAAAATAAAGTGCCATAGAAATGACCGCATGCCCTAGGGTTTTTTGGCCAGAGCATCCACCAGTCATCCAGCCTAAACGTGTTTCATGCAGTTTGCTCAATGTTCAAAGGGCCTAAAAACTCTGACTAGATAATCCATTGCCTGAAGGCAGAATTAATCAAAATCTGAAAACAACCAACCATACAATCCGAAAACAAGAATGTATGACATTGCAAAAAAAGATAATAGCAAAATGATATAAAAAGCATTATATATGCAAACTTTGGAATTTCTTAAACAATGGACCTTTCCAGTTTTAGCTATGCCCCACCCATCTCTAGCTAAACTCCACCCACACTTCCCATGTTGGGATCGATCGATCCCTGAATTCCCTGACTATCAATTTCCAGAACAATATACAGGTAAGCTGTTGAATATTTCGAAATTAGCTTCAAAATAATCGACAGAATGTGTATTAATTAGTAGTGATAATAACTACGTAATCAGATTTGTAAAACCAATGTAATACCTACTACAATGGTTTTCCAAATCTGATTACGTAGTTATTATCATTTCTTGCACAATGAGTTCAGCTAGTAACTCATTGCCAAGGGAGACGGAGGTGGTTACACTGCCATCTCTGTCAGCACAGCCTAAACTCAGTGGAGGCTGATATACTGCTCCTTCAGCCCAACACTGACTTGCACACCGCCAAGAAGATACCAAAGGCAACGGTGGCACCACCAGCCGTTGCTGGAATGCCCAGTTCATCAACGGTGGACCCGCCAAAAACGTAGGTTGCCTGGGCACAGAAACGCAGAAGGGTAGAAAACAGCGCGCCAATGTCAGTCTCCAGAGATGCACGAGATGGGAGCGCAGCCAAAATCAGAGGCCAGCGATTCCAGAAGAACATCTGGGCGCCTACAGAATGTGGAGAAATGCAGCCTGTAGGCTCACAAAGCTGGAGTATCAAATGGAGAGGTTGGAGCAGTCACTGAACGACCGCTCACCTCCCAGCATGCTTCGCACAAGGATAACATGGAATCTTGAAGGAGAGGATAACGATTTCAAATAATGATGGGCCACCCATGTAACTGAATTCGAACTGTCCCTCACCCAGCTTATGTTTGACAACACAAGCAAAAAGCTGAAGGGACCATATCAAGTGGTGAGCAGCCATAAGGCAGCATTCGAACGATGCTGTGATTCACCAACTGCCAGAAAAGCAGAACTGGCAATAGCCGCCACCACAGTCTGAAGGAAATTTCGATTTCCCTTTCTCCGAGATCTAACAATACTCACCATTCTATTACTTCTGATACAAGCTATCTTGGATAGCTGGCCCTAGGACTCTAGACTTAGTAAGCTTTACCGGCTCCTGGAACCGGGTACCCGGCTCCCAACAACTGAGTACCCATTTGCCATGAAGCTCATATTGTTTGCATAGCCACCAAACAAGAGATACACATGGCTTGCATCCATGGGGCTACCAGGCAGGGTCCGTAATAGAATGGTGAGTATTGTTAGATCTCGGAGAAAGGAAAATTGAAATTTCCTTCATTCTCCTTCGATCAATACTCACCATTCTATTACTTCTGATATACACCAGATTTAAACAGTAACCTGGTGGGAAGGGGCAAGCCATCAATTGCTACTTTTTCCCCTTGGAGAAAGAGCTTAGACTTAAACTTGACAAATGGAGACCTAAAAGGACCATCAAGTTAAAGGGACCGAATCACATTCGCATCACTGCACACACCCCCACACCCCCCCCATTTTTTTCTCCTAAGAAAAAGGGAGAGAACTTACGAACATGCATTTCACCTGAAACACAAATATGCTGAGAGGGTTAACTGCTCTTTGCACATATCAGCCTGGGAATGAGCATGAATATGTAAGATGAATGAACATAATATATACACATAATACCAAAAACTCTAAATCTTGAATTACCTCATGATATTTGGATTCCAGACGTGGAGTCTTCAACCAATCACTTGTCCAGCCATCAGTGACACAATCTGGTTGACATCCTCTCGCTTGACCATGTCTGCCTCTTAATTCTTGCTTACAAATCATATGGCAAAAAAGGGAGAAGAGCAGTGTGGCCGTTTAACTATTGTTTCAAAACAGCTAAAGCGAGCGGATTGATGGAGTCTGACACATCCCTCATATAGTAATCCGTGAAAGAGGACTCACAGTGCCATTGTGCAACAGCCATGGTGTCCTCTAACGGAAAACCATTGTAAAGGGCGGTCGAGGGGGCTATTCCTCTAACATCGTGTGCCCTTGCGCATTGCACCTGGTGCCCAGTCGCAATCTCATGTGTAGTCTGAATGCATTTAACTACCCAACGTGAGATAGAATCCATGGATGCGGCGCCATATGTCTTCTTATGGCAGATCCACAGATGTCTATCATTCGACCGTAACGAGTGTCTGTTTTTTGTACTTAGTCAAAGCACGGACTTGACACCAGACACTGGCATCATGATCAAACCTAGTTAGTTTCGGTATAATGATCGGTTTGCCGGGATATTTCAAAGATTGATTCTTTGACATAATCTCTGCTCTTGGCAGTAGACGCAGACCCTCTCCCGAGACAATAAATCGGTCCATCTCTGCTGAAAGCGCATGGATCTCACTGCGCCTTCTAGCTGAGGAAGCTGCCAATAGAAAGACCGCCTTTAGAGTCAAATGCTTTAGACTAGCCGAACGCAACGGTTCGAAAGGGTGCTTGGCCAGTACATTAAGCACTAAAGATAGACTCCAGGCTGGAATGACTACCGGTTGTCTCGGTCGGAGATTGCTCATTCCCTTCACCATCACATTTAACTGGGCCACCTCTGGACTATCCCTGTTGCCTAGACAAGGGATAACTGATGCCAAAGCTGACTTGTATCAAGCAATTGTGACAGGAGCTAGTCCGTGAACCACGACCTGCTGGGCCAAAATGGCGCTATTAGCAGGACCAGGCACGGTTCCTCTCTGATCTTCACCATTATCTTCGGCAGAAGAATGGTGGGTGGGTACGCGTAAGCGTGCATCCCACTCCAGCTTATCGCCAGAGCATCTGTATCGACGGCATTTGGATCTGGAATCGGCGAGACATGTCATGATTAGAGCATTTTCCTTTGTGGCGAACAAGTCCACATTGGGTTTGCCCCAATGCTCGAAAGAGTCTATGAAGAACTGGAGGGTTGAGAGACCATTCTGTTGGCAGAATCCTCTGTCCCCGAGACAAAGCATCTGCCAGAATGTTCAATCGCCTAGGAATGTGATCTGCTTTGTACTGTCGAGTAGTCCGACCATATCAATATCGCCTTGCCCCTGACTTTTGGAAGAAACCTTTCCAACGCCAGTTCCACTGCCATCATTTCCAACAGATTGATATGCAGCTGGCTCTCTTGGAGAGTCCATGTGCCCGAGACCTGGTGTTCTCCCAGGCAGGGCCCCCATCCCTCCAGCGATGCATCCATGTACACAGAAAGCTGGGGGTGGGCTAGGTGCAGTGATGCTTTTTCCACCATACAAGATGCAACATTAATGGCTCCAAAACTGTCACCAGCATTGACAGGGGTTCTGTTCTCTGTTTCCACAGAGACATCAGATACAACTGGATAGGTCTTCACATCAGAGCAGCGTACAGGATTACCTGCTCCATGGAGACCATCATGCCCAGCATCTGAAGAAACCACCTCGCCTCAATGTGGTTTCCCAATCGAAAACGCTTGAGGATGGCTAACAGAGACACCACTCTGGGTTCTGACGGGTAAACCCTGCCCTCCTTGAGATCGATTCGCATCCTTAAATAAATGAACTGTTGAGTGAGTGTCAACTCGGATTTCTCCTTGTTGACTATCCAGCGTAGATCTGAAAGCAACTTCAGAGTCAGAGCAGTATCCACCTCTAACTTGGCTGGCGTGTCTGCCTTGATAATGTAGGTGTGAAGCGTCACATTCTCTCTTCTGAGAGACGCTGTCACTGCAAGGACCACTCTGGTGAAAACCCATGGAGCTGTCGACAGGCCAAATGGGAGGATTACAAACTCCCACACCTGATTCTGAAATGCAAATCTCAGAAACCTGTGACAACTCCCGTTCATTGGAATGTGGAAATATGCATCTTTCAGATCGATAGATACACCACCTTCCCTTCCTCAATCCTGCCATTACCGACCTCGGAGTTTCCATCTGAAACTGAGGCGTATGGATAAACCAATTTAATGGCCTGAGATTGAGAACGGGTCTCCACCCCCTGTGCTCGTGGGAACAAGGAACATGTTTGAATAGAAGCCTGGAATGTTCTGGTTTGCTGGTTTTATTGCTTCCTTCAGAAGCAAACCTGATACTTTGTTTTGAATGGCTTCTAACTTGTCTGACTCCCTTGAAACGGGAGTCCAGACTGGTTCCAAAGACAGATTTTGTGGTGGAAAATACCACCACTCCAGCATGTACCCCTGAGATAACCATCCTAGGACCAGCTGTAGATTCACCGCTAACCGATTCTGCGTGATCCTGGCAGTGTCTTCTAAGATGGCCCACGCTTGGCCACCAAAGATGCTAGGGCCAGTAAGGGGCGTCCCAAGAAGAGGCTCCCTAACGGCGGCAGCCGGACGCATATGGTCAAAGACCATCTGCCTCCTAGACTTTGTCACTCACGCCTGCACCCTTGTCAATGCATCCATGGACAGCACCAGGCTGTCATTCACGCACGATAGCGCCACAGGGTGGCCTGCCCCCGCTTAAGCCCACACCGACTGAAGAAGGCGATAAGAGTGATTGACAGCACTCATTGCTGCCCTCACCCCCTCATCGCATAGGGACAGGACTTCATCATGGCGCACCTGGGACTTGTCCACCAGCGCCGGGGCGGGGCCACCTACTCCAGCAATCTAGCGATCATCCTCAGTGACCACTGGTACAACAACATATTTGTCGCATTCCCCTCGTGGGATATGACACCTCGCCCGCACCTCCCTGGAGGCCGCAGGAAGCTGGCCCTTGGTCAGGAGCTGCTTGCTATAAATAGCATCCAACAACTCCATAAACCTTGAATCCAGTCCAATAGATCTGGGCTGCGGGCAAGATCTCCGTCCTAATCGATGCAACCGATGACGGGGTGCATCCTCTTTGGCCGCGGTCGAAACCACAGACAGGTCCACCATGGCTAGCCAAGCCAGAGCCTCCGACCAGTCTGTATCCGAAGAGGACACTCCCGTGAACACGTCACCCGTTGACGTGCTCACGGCCCTACCAGCAATGGCCTCCCGGCTGGGAGCCATTGCTGATATGCCTGGAACTCCAGTACCGTACGGTTCCGCCACCACCCCATGGAAAACACCAGTCCATGGAGTAGGCCAGCACGGAAAACCATGCGGACCCGTAGCAGTTGAGGAACCGTGGCCAAGCACGGGCGCGAACGGCACCCCATGCCTGACCACTGGACCAGGCGAGATAGGTGTATACCACGCCTGGCCAGCCATACCCGTCACTGTGTCGGTTGGCGGCAAACCAACCAGCATGGGACCGGTGTCCGGTACCGGAGTGGCCTCAACCGCGGGCGGAGCCGCTGGCCTGGCTTGTGCCAAGCCAGACAGATGGAGGGTGGTTCCATTCAGGATGGAATCGACCTCCATGCTTTCCACCCGCGCCATCTCAGGCCATAGCAATCTCTCCTCCTCATCTTCAGACTCCAAAGAGTCATCACCAGACGAGGAAGCACTGGAGCCATCCATGCCTAGTGGACTGGCCACAGCTACTGGACCACCCGGAGGTGGCCGCAGAGAGACAGAACCCATTAGGCCGGAGCCCGACGGGACTGCCATGGAGTCGTTCGAGATGGCTCCCTCGGTGGCCAGTCCAGAACCCTATCCAAGGACAGGGTCCGTACCAAGCACGGGAAGAGACTGACCTACAACTTTCGGTAGCAGGGACGACACCAGCGTAGGAAGGACACTATGCAAGAAGCCTTGCATAGCAGGTCCAAACCATGCCAGAGGTGCCATCTCTGCAAACTCTGGTTGCAGACGTGGAGCGCCCCCAGGGGCTGAAACGGACGCTCCACGATTTACTTTCGGACCGCCTGCCAAGTACTTCTGGGAAAGGAACTTGACCATCATATCGGACGACCACACTGCACAAATGTTACACCTACTATCAAGATTACAATTTGTACATCTAAAGCAGACATGGTCCTTGAACAGAACCCTCACAAACTTATGGCACTCGTCACATGATGGCGGGGCTGGCTTGGCCTATAAATAAGCACAAACCTACAATAAGCACGTGGAACGAAACAGGAATGGAAGGCAGACAAACAATTTTCAAATAATTTGACCATAAATTAATGTTAACCCTCCAGCACCCCACCCCGCAACATTACAGCAAAGATCACATTACTTATGACGACAAGAACGAAGCGGGCAAGATACACCCATATACTGATCCTGAAGGATGTATAAATGGAACCAGGAACCATATCACATAGCATTCGGGGTATATTTACTAATCAATATAAATTATACACCTAACGAAGGCCAAAACGATATGTGAAGAAACAACAAAATGTAAACAAACTGCTGTAGAGCACGGTAAAACTGCAGACCACACATCTTAATCAAGAATTTTGAAACCACCGATCATTGCACAGATCGTGATAACACGCAAAACTTGAAAATTCCAATTTTTTCTGGTACCAATACAGTACGCAGCACCCAGAATCAGACGCGCGAATTAATGAAACATTTTCTTCACATAAAAATCCGAGACAACTCGGGTGTGATGTCACCTGCTCGGATCATACGGAGAACGACGTCAGCCGATTTTCGTGTTAAAACACTGTATAGCCAACACCTTATTTCAATCTACCGATCGCCTGTTGAGGTTAAAGGACGGCGACCAATCTGGCATATTTCATTGTTAACACACGTCCGAGATTTAAGGTCAGAAATTGGAACATGCGACACAGACAAAATTTTGAAGACCTAAGTCTTTTAACTATGGAATAACATGGAAATATACAACCTGGATATCATCAGCTCCTTCCATGGTAATCCAAATAATCCTTAGAGAGTGAACACAAAGCTATTACAATCACAGAAAAAATGACTTAGAAAACTTTAAGAAAAGCTAAGACACTTCCAACTGCAAAAAGCATGTAGCTCTTGTTGCTATGTAAACAAGAATAAGCTTCATGGCAAACGGGTACTCGGTTGTTGGGAGCCGGGTACCCGGTTCCAGGAGTCGGTAAAGCTTACTAAGTCTAGAGTCCTAGGGCCAGCTACCCAAGATAGCATGTATCAGAAGTAATGGAATGGTGAGTATTGATCGAAGGAGAAAGGCACAGCCGCCTGCACCGATCACAGAGCCCAAAATGAAGGCCGATGAAGAGAATGGACCGCCGCCAAAATAACAGGCAGCCCAGAAGGTACAACCACCTGTATCCAAACATGCCAGACAGAAGACTAGGGCCAAGCCGCCAACAAGCCAGTTCCAACCGCAGGGACAATAGAGGACCAGACGCAGCAACCCCAAGCCGCTAATGGACACCAGAAGCAATGTGACCATAGAACAGCTACTTCAAGCCATCCAAAATCTGAGGGATTCCAGAGCATGACAACACAGTCAATGGTTCAAAAAGAACAATTTCATAATTAAATTAAGTTTCAACATTACAATCAAGGTTCATTTACTGTATTCACCAAACCGTAACAATAATGCTGTCAATACAGATTCTGAAACTTCTGTTTCTCCTTTTGTTTTTAACCTCTTAGATTCCCCCCATCAACATGGCAACCGCCAGTCTACTAGATAAAGATTTGGGATTTAGCCCTACGGTCTCAGAACCAAATATGGGAAGCCTCTATACTGATTTACAGGCTTTTTTCAGACGCATGCGTCTTAAACATTTCTTCACTCCCAACCCGCACCCACCACATGGACTCTTGCAACAGGGAACCGGTACAACAATCCCCCACTGGTACCGGTTGCACCCACATTTTGCTAGGGATGGGATAAGCTGCTAGAGATTGGGTACGCTGTTAGAAATATGGTAAGCTGCTAGGAATGTGGTAAGCTGTTAGAGATGGGGTTAGCTGCTAGAGATGTGGTAAGCTGTTAGAGATAGGATAAGCTGCTAGGGATGGGGTCAGCTGCTAGGGGTGGGGTAAGCTGCTAGAGATGTGGTAAGCTGCTAGGGATGGGGTGAGCTGCTAGGGATGTGGTAAGCTGCTAGGGATGGGGTGAGCTGCTAGGGATAGGATAAGCTGCTAGGGATGGAGTAAGCTGCTAGAGATGTGGCAAGCTGCTAGGGATAGGATAAGCTGCTAGGGATGTGATAAGCTGTTAGACATGGGGGTAAGCTGCTAGGGGTGGGATAAGCTGTTAGGAATGGGATAAGCTGCTAGGGATGGGAAAAGCTGCTAGGGATGGGGTGAGCTGCTAGGGATGGAATAAGCTGTTCTAACTACTGGGGTATGCAGATGATGTTGAGTTTATCAATGAAGAAGGGGATCCCCTTGATTAACTGTTTCCAATAGCTGCAAAACATCTCAAGGCCAAAAACCTAAAAAGTTCAAGAATGAAGCCAAAACCGAGTTCACACATGTATATCTGTCTGGCATAAAGGGGGCGAATCATGAAGCTACCTTCAAGTGAGTAGATGAAGGGCAGAATCCATCACCCACTCCTCTGCAGTCCGTTTAATATTGCAAATCACTACATTATAGAAACTATTCCTTTCCGGTCCTTATGGAAGCTATGGATTCGTGGCTCTAAACTTCTCATAAACCTCTTAACAAGAATTCTGTGGAATTAAATGTCTCGCCTGTTTCCTGTTTGTAACAGTGGCATTGACCTTTGACCTTTTCACCTCTGTTTTATCATGCTGGTTCCTAACATTATACATGTAGGTAACCATGTATTCAAGTTTAGTTCCAATAGGATTAACCAGGACTGAAATATAAATGATTTGCTGAATGGAAATACAAACATGACAGTAGGCTTGCATGATTTTTGCTTTGAAACATCCTGATCGATTTTGTAAAAAAAAATCATGATTTTCGAAATAAATGATAAAAAAAAAAAGCACAAAAGTAGAACACGACAAATTCTTACCATCCTACGTCTATGCCTAATGTCTTTAACCTTAAATCCATCATCGCGGGAGTGAAATTATTAATTGGGACTGCCTAAATATTGCATATAGTTTAATAACCATCGTTTATTTCATCAAAATTTGACATAAAATGTTGTTGAGAAAAATATAAATCATGAGATGTATCAGCTTCCGCTTATAGCCTCCCTTTGTAGGATGAGTTTATGTCATTACCCGAGTAGCGCGAATCATGAAGCTACCTTCATGTGAGTAGATGAAGGGCAGAACCTGTCACTCACTCCTCTGCAGTCCATTTAATATTGCAAATCACTACGTTACAGAAACTATTCCTTTCCGGTCCTTCTGGAAGCTGTGGATTCGTGGCTCTAAACTTCTCATAAACCTCTTAACAAGAATTCTGCCATTCTACGTCTATGCCTAATGTCTTTAACCGTAAATCCATCATCGCGGGAGTGAAATTATTAATTGGGACTGCCTAAATATTGTGTATAGTTTAATAACCATCGTTTATTTCATCAAAATTTGACACAAAATGTCATCGAAAAAAAAAAAATCATGAGATGTATCAGCTTCGACTTATAGCCTCCCTTTGTAGGACGAGTTTATGTCATTACCCGAGTAGCGCGAAGTGATAGCGTAAACTCGTCCTATAGTACAGCTTATAGTTTTATAGCTTTCAAAATGCATGATTTACATTTAAGAGTAATCAACAGAATGCACAGTTCAAAATACAACAATCTGGCATGCTGTTGCTTTATTTCTTTTAATTAGACATGACAACCGAATCAAAAAGAAAAAAATATTACACTGCCTGACCTTGTTATTAATTGAAATTGCTAACTCTAGAATTAAAACGAATCATGTTCACTGATTATTGACAAACACTGCAACTAAGTATATAATTGGTATTTCACAACAGACTCAGGGTCTGCAGCGAAAGAAAGAATATTATATGGCGATTCGACGGAGTAACCAGCTGGTTGTCTCAATGACAATGGTGTTACCTCGCTATTGTTAGCTTGTTTATCGTAGCGCTTTGTGTTGTGATTAGTAATTCTTCTATACGTGCATGGTACGGCGGGATATAAACAAAAATGAACACAGACGTGAATCGATTATAATTGTACTCATGTACTGCTAAAATGCGATGGAAAAGTACACTTCAGATTTTAAACAAACATACAATTTTAGACGATTTTCCGATTTTTCCTCAATTAAATTGTAAAAATCACCAATTTTAAAAATAAATCAAACTTCACGATTAAATCGAAAAATTGTGCAAACCTACATGACAGGTGAAATATCAAGTCTCTGATGATTTTGACCTGGGATCTAGTGGTCATTATCTACACGCAGCATCCTTATTTAATAGGGGACCATGTGTCCAAGATCAGTTCTGGTAATATTAAGTAATTCTGAAATATAAACGTATATAATTTGATAAACAGAAAAACTTAAAGCTGAAAAAGCAGAGGTAAAATAGCAAGGTCAAAATGGCTTTGACCTTTAACCTGGTCACCCCATGTCACCATCATGTATCATCTTGGTATAAGCAATGATGTACCAAAGTTGTGTTCCATTAGAGATAAGCAATACCAAAATATAACATAAGGTTTGCTAAGCCTAAAAACTTAACTTTGAAAAATAACAAAGTTTTTCAGAGGTCAAAATGAGCTTGACCTTCGATGTTGTGACTTCACTGTCAACATGCTGCTTCCTAACATTATAGGAAACAATGTATCCAAGTTTAGTTCCAATAGGATTAATTAACCCTGAAGGATAAGGCGAGAAGTTTTGCTAAACGCAAAACTTAACATTGAAAAAACAGAGTTTAGTATCAGGGTCACAGTGACCGTAACCGTGTAACCTCAGTATCATCATGCTGCCTCTTAACAGTATAGGCAACCACATAGCCAAGTTTAGTTGCAATACAATGTAGGATTAACTGATCCTGAAACATAAGCTGAGAAGTTTTGCTAAACGCAAAAACTTAACATTGTTGACGCCGTCATCGTTCAAAAAGTGAAACATATGTCTCGCTTTCTGCTTCGTAGGCGAGACAAAATTCATACATTTGGTAGAACATTTATGAATATTAGCAAATTAGCCAATTAATGATGATGTTTTAGCAGCATGAGTTTCATTAACAAACATGTGCCATGACATGCTATTGTTCCGATGTAGGTGTGTTTATTAGAAATATCAAAATAGACAGTGACTGACCGACAGACCGACTTATACAAGTTGTGAATTGCAACCATAAATTTAGATTGCTTTTTCATGTCTAGTCGCTACTCACAACAAGTCAATCTGTCAGTAAGATTTTTTTTAGACATCTGACAAACCCATTTACATCATACATGTGTAAATGTATAGTGTTTTACACTTTCATCAATACAAATATTACGTAACAAATAATTATGATAATTGACTATGTTTAATAAAATGTGAATATGGTTTTCTTGTGATTAACTTACCTGCCTAGCTGAGTCAAGAACCTTAATGCCATGCCTGGAGATGTTCAGCAATACAATATCCTTGTCTTGTGCAGATAATGGTAACCGCTCCTCCAACTAGAACAAGCAAACAAAGTTCATCCAATGCACAATCGCATATAGCTAATTCCTAATGGACGAATTCAGCTTTAGCTATGCTCCGCCAATCTCTAGCTAAGCTCCACCCACACTTCACCCGTGTTCAGATCGAACTATCGTACTAACATATGCCCACTCACATCGCTTCGCCATTCCAGGCCATACTTGCAGACCTGTGATTTCTTGCTATGTGAAGTAACATTACGCTAGTGGGCTGGAGGCAGCCAATCAGATTTCTGCCTACTTCAATCTAGCTTTCAATCTAAAAATAGAGGCTGGGCATCGAGTTAATATTGATGGAGAGCTCGCGAGGCATGAATGTCAGGCGATGTGATTGGGCATATATTAGTAGGATAATAATAACCGGGCAATTTTATTGAGCGGTTAGTGACTGACACCATTTATGAAGTTTCGTGAACTTAGCGCACACATCAAAAGCGTGCAAGCACGGGACTCGATACAAGAGTGTAGTGGGAGGGTGGGACCATGCGATAGGATGATGGGATCGAACGTAACTCCCCGACTATCAATTTCTGGAAAACTATACAGGCAAGTTGTTAGCTAAGTTTTTCACGAACGCTTAATTGATGACGGACTAAGCATTGTTGTATGAATTGTATGTCTTTACTATTTAATAAGTGCTAATTACTGCAGTCAAATTAGTTTTAAAACATTCAACAGCATGCTTATTAAATAGTAAAGACATACAAACCGTTCAACAAGGCTTAGTCTGTCATGTGTTCATGACAAACTTAGCTACATCAATCATGAAGTAACTGATTATGATGTCATCCTACATGTCGCATCATCACTTTGTCTGCAAACAGGTTTTACTAAAAATCACCTTTCATAATGAAGTGTAGTGTATTCTTTTATCAGTAATTTCACCCTGTAACGGGAAGTGGATATTGCAATCAGGTCTGTCTGTCTCTGTCTTGCTGTCTGTACATTCGCCTCATCCATCCAGAGACTACTGATCCGATTTGGCTCAAATCTTAACACAACGAAGGAACTTGTTAAATATGCAAAAGGATTTTCAGATTTTGACGATGGCTGTGCTCTGGATAAAAGAACCTTGATTTGGATCGGATCCAATTCCTGATCTGTGGATATCTCAGATACTACTTGTCCAATTTGGTTCAAATTTTAACACAGGAAAGAGTTGCACAACTTTGGGGTGTGAGCCAAAATGAATCAAGAAAATACGAAAAAATTCAGAAAATCTAAAAAAATCTGGAAAATATATTTTTTTACAATTTGACAAAAATGAGAGGGCGATGGTCAGCAATCTCCGATTGCTCTTGTTGAATCATGATTTCAAACAATGTCAGAATAAGCTGTTATTACAAGATAATGTTGACAGTTATTGAGGCAGGCCTCGAAATTTAGCATAACCACACCAATAGCTCCCATGTTGATTACGCAAAATTAACAACAGCTCCGCAAATGGCGCATAATACACCACCATGATGACACACCAATGAATGAGAGCTATTAGAAAATATTTATTTCTTCCTCAGACCCAGACCAGTCATCCCTATGACATGTCAAAGCGATCCGTTAAACGGAGGTATCGTCTGGAAACCAATTTTAAAGATGGCAACCGCTGACTGGTGGCCATATAGGATTTCAGATTATCGTAAATTTCTTCACCAGACATATTCCAATGACCCTATGAAGTGATCCGAGAAATGGTAACGGAGATATCATCCAGAAACCAACTTTCAAGATGGCAGCCCGTGGCTGGAAGCCATCTTGGAGTTCAGATCATTGTCAATTTCGATAGGTTTCTTCTCCAGACCTAGTCCAACCACCATATGAAGTTTCAAAGCGATCTGATAAACGGTAACAGAGTTATCATCTGGAAAACAATTTTCAAGATAGTCACCGGTGGCTGTTGGCCATGGATGGAGGAGATTACAATATCCCCAACGTTTTCTTAAAACATGGGGATAATAATGACAATGCTTGTAACCCACATGGAAAGCATTTATGCTGAACATATTAATCTCTGAAATTAAGTATTATGTAGAATCAATCAGTTTTTGTAAAGGGCAGGTGCATAACCAAACTAGTTATGTGAGAAATAACTGTTAAGCTACATATTGTATTATTCGGTTATGCTGATTTCTCAATGTTCATCGCCTGTGAGTCTACCAGATTGCTGTATGTCTGTACATATCTCAAATTTTTCATTAATTACTATTATGTACTATATTGATCATAGCTAAGCTGTATGTAGTTGCCTGAAAGTAAGTCTCGATCTATAAATCTGACAGGATTGTGTCAATGTAACTGACGCAGTTATCCAAGTAATTGTGTTTATTATACTACTTTCAGGTAGAGATTGTCACCAATCAGTGTGGTTAATACCAATTGGGTCCATGCTGTGTAGCTGATGGATCCAGAATTTCTCGCACTCCTTACGGATAGAGGTGGCTTCCGGTGAATCAGGATCGTGATGGAATACTTCGATAATTCTGTAGTTGACAGAAGTGCTATTGTGGTTTGGCAGATTAAAATGAATGGCTACTGGTGTCTTTTTTGTTTTTAATATCCCTTAAATGTTCTTTAATACGTATTTGGAATTCTCGTTTAGTTTCACCAATGTATTGTTTGCAACATGTATTGCAAGTGATTAAATACAAGACATTTGTAGTGTTACAGAATGTTTTTATTTTAATATGATAGTTGAGCCCTGTGTGTGAGCATTTAAATGTGCGTTTTTGTCCATTCGTTGGCAGAATGCGCAATTATGTTTGTTGCATGGAATGACCGGGTTGGTGATGTTCCTGCCTTGAATGCCGAATGTTTTAGCATCCGTAAATTTGGCCGTTATTAGCGTGTCTTTGAAGGATGGGTTCCTTCTATGACCAAACAGTGGCGGGTCCTGGAATGTTGCCCGACATTTTGGGCTGTTCTGTAGTTGGTCCCAGTGGCGTAGGATGACATTTTTAGCTAGTTTGCTATGTGGGTGGAAATCCATAATGCATGGGATGCACATTGAGATTTGCTTTTGTCTGTTGGGTAAGAGTAGGTGTTTCCTTGTTTTTTCAAGAGTTTTGTTAAGACAGTTTTCCAGATCTTTTTCTGGATAACCGCGTATGATGTAATAGTGTATTACGCCATGCGTGTGTTTAAGGAAGTCTTCATTTCTGCTACAAATTCTCTTGATTCGTAATAATTGGCCATAAGGGTTGGCTTTTTTTAGTGGAATTGGGATGTGATGAGGAAAGATGTAGGTAACCATGTGTGTCGGTTGGTTTAGTGTACAGGTCAAATCCTAGGTGTCTATTAGGTAATAGAAACACTTTGGTGTCTAAAAAGTTGATTGACACTTGTGAATTATCGGCCGTGAATTTGATAGAATGATGTGAATTGTTCATCATGTGGATGAACTGATTTAGTGATTCCAGGCCGGAGGTCCAAATCATGAAGATGTCATCAATGTAGCGGAGATATAGGGCTGGTTTGTTTGGGCTACTGTTCAAGAGTTTTTCTTCAAGCATTGCCATGAAGATGATGGCATAGCTGGAAGCGACTTTTGTCCCCATAGCCGTTCCTCTGATTTGGGGGTAATGTTCGTTGTTGAATTCGAAATTGTTGCAAGTTAGTACAATTTTCAGGAGAGATAGAAGTCTTCTTGCTGTTACCGTGCCTAGGCAGCCATGTTGTCTAAGAAACTGTGCGACTGCTCTAAGCCCTCCGTTGTGTGGAATGTTGGTATAGAGTGATGTGACATCCATAGTAACCAGTATTGCGTGTGGGGGGTACAGGTCTGAAATTCTCAAGTTTATTGATGAAATCGGTGGTGTCACGTACATAGGACGTAATTAGTGGTAAATGGATTTTGATGTATTCATCAATGAAGCTGCTGAGGTGTTCAGTAGGGCTTCCATTGCCACTTATTATTGGTCTGCCAGGTGTTAGCGGGCCAATAGATTGTTTGTGTATTTTTGGTAATAGATAGAATCTGGCTGTCCTTGGGTTGTCGATTCTTAATCCATTGGTTATCTCAGTTATCAAAGTAAGTTCATAGCTACAAAGCCCCAGACAAATTGAAAGCATTTGGCATTCACCGTGAACATATTTATTTGAAAGATTTACATAATGGATATTCAGAGCCTAGGTCTGCTACATGTAGTTATCTCTAAGGTGTACTCGTCTGGTTTAATGAGTTTCATTTTTAATACACCATTGCATCAGCGACCATCTTGGATTTTAGGCAGTTTGACTATTTATAAATCTAAGCTTCTTCAAGCCATAAAACTGATTGACCCGTTGTTCATCTTCGTATTCGAAGATGACCATGACATCACTCATTCATCGATTGAATGTGTGGGTTTGTGGCATGTAGAACGATTCTGTACCTGGTCGCTCTGTCTCAGGATCCATATTGAAACTCTTCACAGATACATGTATGTTTAATGTGTCTGTATGTTTAATGTGTCCTTCAAACCACCTTTTCTGTCCACCGTGCACACATTTTCCATCAGACAGCTCACAGGAGTTTCTTTGGCAAATGCCCATCTGGCATTCTTGCCACATGCCGCACCCATCTGATCTGTTCTTTCATCAACAGAGTTGGAATGCTTGGTAGGTCTGCACGAAATAGCGCTTCTGTATCATGCACCTTGTTTTGCCAGGTGATGTTGAGTATTGTAGTCGACGCATGTACATGTAGGACTGTAGGTTAAGTGAAAGCAGTTCAGCTTCTTGGTGTGGCAACTGTAGTGTGTCCATGTCTCACATATGAGTAGGCATGACAATGGCTCTGTATACCTTGAGCTTAGTTGGAAGTTGTATACGGCTGTGCTGCTATATGATGGTTTGTAGTCTGCTGAAGGCTGTGCTGATTTTGGCAACACATGTGTTGATTTCATGAACAACTCTGGAGATGGTGCTGCCTCGATAAAGGATTTTCAATTTCTCCACTACTTCGAGCTGCTGCTCTTTGATCATGATGATTGGTTTTAAGTAGTCCTTTTGAGGGGACAGATAGCACTACATTTCCGTCTTTTTGGTGCTGATCGTTAGGCAGATGTTGTCGCACACATAGGAGAAGTTCTCCATGGCACACTGCATCTCTGATTCAGTGCTGGCATTGAAAGCAGTCGTCAGCGAACAGGAAGTCATGGATCATTGTCCTGTGTACTTTGGTGCAGGCTTGGAGTCTCCTCACATTGTAGAATTTACTGTCCGTTCTGTACTTTATCTTGATTCCATTCTCACAGTCATTGAATGCATCGGACAGCATCACTGTGAGCACCATGTTGAATAGAGCTAGCACACATCCCAGTTTAATGCCATTGGTGACTGGTAATAATTGGCACTAACCTAAGGAATGACAGTCATGTTACATGCTAAAAGCAAATGAGCTCTAAGTCTGTTGGAATGCTTTGAACCTATTTTTATATAATTATACTAATTATCACATCTTTGGAAAATTGGAGAGGATATTGCAATCACCTCCATTCATCTGTCCATCCATCAATTCCGATATCGCCTCTAAAACTGTTTGATGGTATTCAACCAAATTCCTCATATGAATTACCCATATAATTGTAGATTGTGAGATGATGTTTACTGGTACATTAGGTTCTACCAGTGTGGTGATCTTGGAGTCAGGGTGTGGATGGAGCAAATTTGGAGGAATTTAACCAAACGTGGTGAGTTACCCATATGATTGTGGATTGCGAGTCAACGTTTCCGCTAAGCTCCCTCCCCAGGTGTGTGTGTGTGCATGTACGTGCGTGTGCATGTTTGTGCGGGGGGGGGGGGGGGGGGGGAATCTCAGAGTTTGTGGGGATTTGCGAAGACTTGCAATGCCATAGACAGTTCATTCTAGTTTAAAATTATAATTATTATACTTGAGCTTCTTCCACCAGGTCTATTAGATAAGCTTCTGTGTCACGCTTGCCAGATTCTGAGATACATAGATTGGGCACAGAACCCAAATAGTACACCTAGAAAACAATACAGTTAAGAAGAAGTCAGTGAACATCAATAATCCAAGCAATACAGTGTGGGTAACAATAACGCATAAATGTAGAGCTAGATAGTGATCAAGGCTTCTGAACCAGAATGTCATCATCCAGACATTTCAAGGCACAGGCAAGTGTGTGTGCGTGCGTGCGCGCGCGTGCGTGCATGTGCGCACATGCATGCATGCGTGTGTGCACGCGCATGTGTCAAGAGGCTAGGCGTGCGTGATTATTACTTTGAGTGATCGCGATCAATTATTTAAAGATTACGCAATTAATCGGCCTGGTTACAAATTACACCGATATAACAACAAAGGTATATCAATGATGAAAGCTGCAATGGTGTTTAGAAATGTCCATTTGTAGGCCAAGTGAAAACTATTTTTGAAAATGTATCACTGGAATGCCTGGCTCGAGCATTGAGACAGGCATTCCTATGATACATTTTCAAAAATAGTCTTCTTTTGGCCTGCAAATGGACATGCATTTACTGAGCAAAATGTAAATAAAAAGGTAGATTTTGAAATATTTTATGCAGTGGAATTATTCATGATTATTCAATTATTTCGTTTTTAATCACATAAATTCAGGATTTAAAAAATAATCGCGATTTTCGATTTAATCACATATTCGCGCAAGACTACAAGAGACCCAAGGGACCTGTATCGCTTAACTGGAGTTATTGGCCAATGACATAACCAAACAAAATGAGATGTGGACATGCCCTGTAAATGAAAGGAGGTACCAAGCGGCATCCTTAAACTAGCTAATAAGGCATGATATATAAGCTCCTTATTTACTAATTAAAAATGTGGTAATATTTTCAAATCTAAATAATTAACCTAAATAACAGAAAAATGCGATAAAAAAGCGATATCCACTTGTAAAACAATAACAGTGACCGTTGACGTGTTCGAGAGAACATTTTTGTGGTTATTTTGATATAGTACTGGTGACTCGCTAGATTAGCAATTCCATTTGTACAAAGTGTTATATCGCCACAATCTTCGTCCTCATGTCAAAATATTTGTTTTAAAAATTTTCACTACATTTTAAGTGCCAGAATGTCCCTCATTCACAACATTTGAACATCTAAAGAATTTCGGAATTTCTTTTTCTAGATTACAACCACTTGCAATTTTCGTAGTGCTGTCAATGTACATGGACATATTTGGGTACAGAATTGAAGAATGACTAGGTGTATTTATTTCCTCTGATATTAAATATTAGTTTGCGTGGAGCATACCGGGTGTCTGGGTACATCCTTTAATGTCAAAATATGAAAGTGGGGGATAAAAGTTAAATCAAACTGAACTACTAAAGTAGCGATTGCTATAATGTATTAACAAACATTTGAACCATGGGAGCAGACTTTTAACACTCAAATCAGCTAAAAACAGCTTTTGCAGTGGTCTTGAGAAATGTTCATTTGCAGACCAAGAGAAGATTATTTTTTCATATGACCACGAACTAGTCATTACAGTGGTAAACTTTCAAAATAATCTTCTCTTGGTTTGCAAATCGACGTTTTCATGTGAAAATCTTAGTTTAAAAAAAAAAGAAAAAAAAAAGTGGTTAAATTTAACTTCAATGGAATGTACTGTAAAGGATTACCTGAAACTGTACTCTGAGTCCAAGTATTCTTGCGGGTGACATATCAGCAGATGACGCCCCTAGACCCTCTTTTACCCCCTCCCTCATCCCTCCGGCACCACCAATAACCAGACTCTCTGTACTGGAGATACTCTGTAACAAATTTATACAGAAAAAATATAATGGCATTATCAAATAGTAGTTCAATTTTTATTGTTTAAAAAAAAAGAGCGATCACAGATTGCAAACACTCACCATCCTGCTTTTGTCAGATTTCCCCAATTTTCTGGATTCTCCAAATTGTTTTATCATGATCATAGTTGTGCAAGCCTAGTGTATTGTGCCACCCTTTCTTAAGTTAATGATGCAATAATGAGCACCTTTCTTTGTTGGTTAATCAAATTATCATTCATCTTCGCAGAAGTGGGTTTGGTATTGGTATCTCCTGCTATGCTGCTCTTAGCTAGATTTAATCATTAGTAATGACTCCCATTCTCTGTCTGAATAAGCAAGGATGTTATTTGTTGGTGAATTGTTCCTCTGGTTTGTTATCAGGTCTGAACAAGTCCCTCACTTGTTCACTACAGGAATGGATGAATACAGCTTTAGTTATGTCCCGCCCATCTCTAGCTTAGCTCCATTCATACTTTGCCCGTATTGGGATCGATCAATGCCTGCACTCCCCAAATCTCAATTTCCAGAAATCTATACAGTTAAGCTGTTATTAAATAGTTTAAAGACATACAAATCGTACAACTTGACGAACTATTAAGCACCTATGACAGACTAAATAACGTCCTTCACAACATACTTGATTATGAAATCAGCCTACATGTGATGTTGCTGAGTGTGATGTTATATATGACTGATCAATAAACTCTATCAGGTTTGAATGTGTCCCTCATTTGTTCACTATAGGAATTGACCTAATATTGATATTTTGAGTGTTATTTCTGACCTTCAGAATTGGTGCTGGTTTGACAGTAGGCAAGTTTGGCAGACTTTGTGAACCAGCCCGATTGTCAATTGAGAAAATATCTTTATAAGAAGAATGTTGTGGAGTAGGACAATATCTCTAGAAGAAGAATGTTGTGGAGTATCGTTAGTTTGGGTTTTAGGCTGAAGATCACTGACTTGTTTTTGACCTGCTTTAGTAAACTATGTAAAATATCCATATTATTGATTGTTTCTGTTCCTAAGTAACTTCCTGTTTGGCTCAAAAGAAAACCTGTTTCCGTTATTTAGGATCATAAGGGTAGATGGGTTGATATAAAATCGTTAGAAATCAATCCCCTTAGTCATTCCTGAAATATGAAATACATTGGCATTCAAAAATAAATCTGGCAATTGTGTGTGGTGATCAAAATGAAACAATAAAGACATCCGGCAATAATGCATCATGCTCAAAGATCGATAGCTAGTTCGTTCTTATATACTGATCTTCAATCTATCCCCAGGAAAACATGATTAAATGGCATATTTTAAATAAAATTACTGAAGAATTTGCTAAATTGTCACCCCAAAAACTTCCTAACACAGTTTTGTTAGATTCTTGCCCCCAAAGAACACCCTTTTCTGTGGCTTAAGATCACTAACACTAGTGGGTTGATATACATGTAAAATTGTTGGAAATAAACTGGCAATTGTGTGCAGCGTTCAAAGATTTGTCTATTTTATCCCTATATACCTGTATACAGAGAACCAGATAAGCAGCATATTTGCGTATATACGCAAAAACATATTTTTTAAACCCAATTTAAATCACACTCCAGCGTATTAAAAATGCAATGCAATTACCAAATATGCAAAATATTGAATACGTCAAGCGTATACACGATTCCTATCAATGTTCAAACGGGTATCCATTATGTGGATCAGATCAAGCCTGCAGTACTCGGTTACCATTACGCAATGATATTATGTAGAGTCCAAAATTACAGATCCACGAGTAGCAGACGACTATGCCGAGAACTCGCTCTAAATATTGAATCTACTCGCAAATTCCTGACATCACATGATTTATAGATTTTCACGACAAATTTTTTGTTATATTTTATGAAGAATTTTGGTGCAAAAATAATGATTATTACAGCATATTATGCAATATTTATACAGTATCACTTAATAATTTCACTCCCGCGATCATGGACATAGTATACATTAAGCATACATAGTTGTAAGAAATGTGTCCTATTTTTGTGTTATTAAAGATCGTGAATGTCCCGCAACGAGCGTAGGCCTATAATAACGGGAATATGCTTTCTGCATTTGAAAACAACCAATTTGCAGAGAATGACAAATCCATAGATCTATAAACATTAGATCGCATGCAACAAGGCCGCTACAATCATGACGGTATAGCTATCAGCAATGCATATTAAAAAAAATATCTAACAACCTTATTTTAAATAGTTTCCAAAATATTTAACAGTGACCCTTTTACTGGAGTTATTTCTCACCAAAATCTGATACATTGTAGCCGCCTGTCTAAATTTAGCTCTCCTATTTCCTGGAAATTGCTGCTGCTGACTTCCTCATTACTGGGAAATCACCTAGCACGGCATCTGCAAAGTGAAACTGAACTGAAACAGTGAAACTGCCTCATTGCTGGGAAAACCCCTACCACTTGTTTTGGAGAGCCATTAAGATGGTGGTTCTTTGATACAGGTGTAATTCTTTACAAACTAAAACATAATCTGTTGAATATATATTACTGGAAGTTGTTGCTGCCTTAGGGCTTCCAGTCATAATGAGCCTATCATTCCATTGGTAAATTTTCAAAAATAATCATCTTTAGGTCTGCAAAAGGACATTTTTATGAGAAAATTAAAATTTTTGTGAATAAATTAGGGTTACAGGATGTTGGTGGGTGGGTTAGGGTGGGCTGGGCAGGGTTGCTCAACGAAGTATGACACAACAATGTAAGATATTCATTTGTTTGTTTTGCGTTGGGTGCATGGATTTTTTGGGGTTGAGGTGGGTTGGGGAAGGGGGGGGTTGTTAGGGGATCATACTGGCCGATATACATCTGACCAATAAGATTCAGAAAATGAGCCCTATTTTTCACTAGTGATGGGCCCATTGGCCCCACTAAATGAATTTCTTGGCAGAACCTTGCTGTAGCAACTGCCTATGACCTAAAATTTTGACAGGATTATAATAGGCATCAAACCATAAAAGTCCGGGAAAATGGAAGTGAGAAAATTAGTCTGTCAACTGTCATTACTCATTATTGTCATGCAGTGTCACCGTGCTAGGAACATCTTTTAATGCAGTAAAGAAAACAAAACAAGGATTGCCAGTTCTTACAGACTGGCACAGGTGCCTAATTTTTAATTAAATTCTTCATTCAACTTAAGAAATGTGGATTCCATGTATACATCATATTGGTCATACGTGTAAAACAGCATGAATGATTTGAATCACTTGACCCACTACATTTCTATCAGAGACAGTATGCATGTATGATGATATAAAATGATTTGATATTGTCATACTGTGTCAGACTGTCTTTGATGTAAAGGTAGAGTGGGTCAAGTGATTCTGATAGACTGATACCTTAATCAGACTCGAAGCAGCCACCAGTCACAATTGAAACATACATTGTTTTCACCTGGTCACTTATTACTGGGCTATAGGGCCAACTGGTGTTTGTTTTGCGTTGGGTGCATGGATTTTTTGGGGTTGAGGTGGGTTGGGGGAAGGGGGGGGGTTGTTAGGGGATCATACTGGCCGATATACATCTGACCCATAAGATTCAGAAAATGAGCCCTATTTTTCACTAGTGATGGGCCCATTGGCCCCACTAAATGAATTTCTTGGCAGAACCTTGCTGTAGCAACTGCCTATGACCTAAAATTTTTGACTGGATTATAATAGGCATCAAACCATAAAAGTCCGGGAAAATGGAAGTGAGAAAATTAGTCTGTCAACTGTCATTACTCATTATTGTCATGCAGTGTCACCGTGCTAGGAACATCTTTTAATGCAGTAAAGAAAACAAAACAAGGATTGCCAGTTCTTACAGACTGGCACAGGTGCCTAATTTTTAATTAAATTCTTCATTCAACTTAAGAAATGTGGATTCCATGTATACATCATATTGGTCATACGTGTAAAACAGCATGAATGATTTGAATCACTTGACCCACTACATTTCTATCAGAGACAGTATGCATGTATGATGATATCAAATGATTTGATATTGTCATACTGTGTCAGCCTGTCTTTGATGCAAAGGTAGAGTGGGTCAAGTGATTCTGATAGACTGATACCTTAATCAGACTCGAAGCAGCCACCAGTCACAATTGAAACATACATTGTTTTCACCTGGTCACTTATTACTGGGCTATAGGGCCAACTGACTTGTGGTTCTATGAAGTCTGCTCCAGCACTGCAGCTCTCCCACAATTAGACTGTCTACTTGTCTAAGTTGTCTACATGTAATTACGTAAATAATTTACATGTCAAAAAGTCATAATCATACATGTAAATCACTTTTGAAGTTTAAAAAAATGTGTATTACTAGAGACTAATTGACTATACTGAGTCAGTATAGTCAATTAGTCTCTAGTAATACAAAAAGTTTGTTCAAGTCTAAGTGGGCCTCAAATACTCAATTCCTACCACTTCCTATGAGTAAAGGTATTTTGAAATACCCAATTAATACAAAGAATACTCAATTATAATCATCCCCTGTGAGTAAAATGCTCAAAAGACTAATTCTTATCTGGAGCTCTGCCTGTATACCGTTCATCAATCTATACTCCAGAAAACATAAGCAAAATGTGTATATTTAACAAAGTTTTTGAAGAATTCATAAAATTTGCGCCCAAAACATCAGTGCCATTTTCTTTAAAGATGCTTTTTGTAATGTTTTCAGCTATATCCTTATTCTTACCCCTTACAAAAAGTGGTAACTCGCGTTTATTTCTGTTATTTAATTTTAGCACTTTCTTCGTGTTATGATATAGCGATCTACTTACATGTATATGTATATCGATGGTTGGTATCTCCCTTGTCACTAGGAAACACTTGACAGATCGCTACACAATAAACACGTCGGCTTAATGAAGAATATTGTAATAAAGTTTGGGTTTAAATAAAAGTAACGTCTTACATGTCTAAAGAACGTAATATGGTGTCTAGCTGAGTAGGATCAGGGTTAGAATAAGTACAATAAGTGTTTAGCGTAATAAAAACGATACACACAAGATGTCAAAATTCAACCCACCAGAATCATTCAACTTTACATGCCCTACAGAATGGGCGGCCTCGAAGATTTTCGCGGCTTCGCATAGCCACCAAACTGGATAATGAGACACCAGCAGTACAGATAAGCTCTAATTTATGCGATGGGCAGGGAGGCTGAACACATTTAAAACGTTTGCATTTGAAAATGAAGATGACGCAAATGACTTTGGCATCGTTTTCAATAAATTTGATGAATTTTCATACCCCCGTAAAAACATTACCCATGAGTGTGCTCATTTCCATCAATGGTCACCAAATTCAGGTGAACAATAGAGATGTTTGTCAGGTTCCTGTACGAACTTGCGGAAAATTTTGATTTTGCAAATAAAGACGAAAATATTAGACTAAGACTTGTAATCAGAATTAATGATAAAGAACTATCTGAGAAACTGCAAATGCGGGTGGGCTTAACACTTGGAATGGCCATCCAAAAGACACGTCAATCAGAATTGGTCAAATCACAAATAAAATGCCAAATTGCCAATACTCGTGTAGAAGCGCTTTCAAAATCAGGCAGTAAAAAAACATTACATCGTCCAGTAAGGTGTTTCGAGGGTCATGTGATTTCGAGGGCAATTGCGCGTCGTTTAGGTAACGTCAACGAATCGTGTGTCTTTGAATAGATACAGTAGTTTTACACAGCATCTCCAAATTTTACAAAGATACGCGTAGAGTAAGTGATTATTTGATAAATTTTGATATCAGTGTAGTGAAAAACATGTATTTCCACTATTACATTTTTTACCCATGATAAAAATTCTGATAAATTGCAAGGAAATGATGTAAACCAACCCAGTTTTCACTTCAGATGACATCTGCTAGTTGCTTTCTTTAGTAGTTTTGCAGATACGTTGCCACAGCAATAATTTATTTCTGCGGACGCGTGAAACTGACAAGGGATGCTTATGTAGTTTTCAGATCTAGATTGATTTTTTCTGCCCGCAATGCCGATTTGAACAGGCTCTAATTACCGCATACGATATAAATTTCCACTATTTTTTTTTCCGGTAGGCAAAACACTTAAATGTTCATTTTCAATACTACATTGACCAATTTACAAAAGGAAACACAAAGATTTTAATTTTTATCAAACTTTGACTGAAATTTGCTGAAATTTAACCTGATCTAGTTGATGGTTACGAAATTGACAGCATTTGTTGATAATATACCTACTTTTATATTAAATCACTGAAAGTGTGCTTGCACCCTCAAAAACCCATTATCCGATGATATAAACAAGACAGGTTTGATAGTATCCATTGACGTCATGAGAGAGATCAAAATTTCAGTGGAAATTATTCCTTCTGTTGTACGAGATGTAATCGTAAACATGATAAACATGATGTGTGTGCCGCTACGGATAAAATCTGTCAAATCTGTCGATCCTGCTACAAGTTAGATCATTTCGCAGCCTGTTGTAGGACTAAGCGCAAATCAGTTAGGGAAGTAGTAAATTTAAACATGAATGCATATTTAGACCATCGATTCAGTACGCCTAGTCATTCGTCGTGTTCTGATTATCAGACAGACAAGTATTATTTAGGATCGATCAGACTGTGACACAGGTTCTGAAGGACCTTGGAACATTTCTTTGCGTGTTTGTAAAACCGCTATACTGTTTAAAATAGACACCAGTGCGGACACTTCTGTAATTTCTGAGAAAACCTATCATTCATTGACAGTTAAGACAGAATTAGAACCAGCTAGTTCTGTATTGCATAGTCCAGGCGGTTTACTGGATTGTAAAGGGAAATTTACAGGTCGAACTTGGTGCAACGGTCACCATTATATTTAGAACGTGGTGTAGCACACAGATTAGGCTTGATTAAACACGTTGGCGAAATAAAAAATTCTGTTTACGGTAGCTAGGGTCTTCTTAAATGTGAACCCATTAAAATAATTCTTAAACCCGATACTGTCTTACCGCTCGTCGTGTACTGTTTCCACTACTGTCAAAAGTGGAGGATGAATTAAATTGGATGCAGTGTGCAGGTATTATTGAACGGATAACTGAACTGACCAAATGGTGTGCACCAATGGTGCCGTCTCGAAGAAAAATGGTCAAGCTAAAATGTGTTAATTTCGGGTTTAACTTTCAAGTAACCAATAGTAATTTTATTTCTTCAGAAAGTCTAGAAGTGTGTAAGGATATTTCTTATACTTAAAGAAGGGAGGTGTTATGAGATAGCGATCTACTTATATGTATATCGATGGTTGGTTATCTCCCGTGTTACTAGGAAACACTTGACAGATCGCTACGTAATAAACATGTCGGCTTAATGAAGAATATTGTAATAAAGTTTGGCATTAAATAAAAGTAGTCTTACGTGTCTAAAGAATGTAACACTTCGGATGGTCGAAAAAGCATCATAGAAGTATTGCCTTCCTTATTAAAATATTGTAGACATTGAAAACATTATAGATAGTTTTATTTGTAGTGTTTTTAACAGATTTGGTGGCAAACCGAAAGCCCATAGTAAACCGATGGGAGGGGTTAGAATCAAGATATAGACATGTTTTCAAGGGAATAGATTGAAGATTAGTAGATAGGAACACTTTTTACAGACTAGCAAAGAATATTTGAAACCTGTGCGAGTGTAATTTCCATCTATGCACACGAAAACATAAACACAATCTGGCAACAATGACATGAAAAGGAAGTCAACGAATGGGCTTGTTAAGTATGAGGTCAGTGCACGTGATTCGCAACCCGGAAGTGAGTATTTTGCTTTATTACATCATAAGTGCGTGTTTATGATGTCATCATTTGTTGTTAAACAAAAACATTGTTTTGTGTATTTAACAAACGAGCTGGACACGGAAATAAATCATCACTTAACAAGCCTATAATCGTAAACATAGAATTAAAAATTAAAAAAAAAGAATATAAGTGAATTTGATATAATTATGTTTAGAATGTGTTTTTATATCATTGGATAATTAATGGGTTTTCGAGGGTGTAAGCACATTTCTGCCTATTTATTATAATAAGAGTATGAATTTCATCAACAAATTTGGCCAATTTCGTAACTAGCAGCCATTCACTGAAATAAAACATGCATATAAATAAAAATAAACCCTAAAATAAACTTCCTGCTTATAAATATCCACAACCTGGTCAACAGATGTAATCTCAGTATTGCGTCATATGTTTTCGAGGGTGATGTAATCGCATAATTTCAACTCTAGTGAGGCAGTGAATTAATGTCATTTTTATGATTTGAGCACTGTCACCGACAATAATGCTGATACAAACACATAACTTAATTTATGTTGTAAATCCAGATCAGGATATATTCCGCTTGTCGTAATAACCGGGTAGCAGCAAATTTCAGGCGAAACATTCAAAAAGTTAAAATCTTTCAGTTTTTCTTTTAGAAATTGGTAAATGTGATATTGAAAATGAAGATAAGTGTTTTGCCTACCGGGAAATAGAAAAAGATTATTGAAATTTATATAGTATGCGGTAACTACCTAGGGCCTGTTTGAATCGTCATTGTGGGTAGAGAAAAATCAATCTAGATCTGAAACTACATAAGCACCCCATGACAGTTCCACGGTGCGGGCAATAGGGCCTGAAAGCTGACCGTGTATACACACACACACGCATACAGACACAGTGTACAGAGACCACAATGGGTGGGGTGGGTAGGGGGTGATGCTTGGCTGGGTATTACTGACTGCGCACCAAGGGTGTGTGCTCTGGCGGAATGCATTAACTATTTAACATTAGTGTGTGCGTAAAAGCGTAACGGATTAGCCTGTACAAACTGTGCAAGTAGTTGTTTGTTGCGCGCGTGTTTGCTAACATATTATTACAATCAAAATATCTTAGTTTTATGATATACGGAAATAAAAGGTAAGTCATAGTTAGTTTGTTTAAAAGCATGCGCGGTCACTTGCACGATTAAAAAAATAAATACCTATATGTTTTGATTAAAGCAAGCTGCGTATTGTAAAAATATTGTAAAAAATGGTAAGTCACTACAATTAAAAATATAAATAGTCCTAAGTTAATATTCACTTCATATCATTTATGCTATGCTACTTACTAGTTGCAAATCAAATTTCAGATATTTTCTCCAAGCATCTTAAAATTACTTTAATAACTTACTTACATCTAATTTCATTCAGTGTTAGTTATTATAGAGATTTTTTCAAGTGCATTCAGTGTATTTGTTAAAATGCCTCATCGGACGATAATTCGCGAAGATCAACGCGTAACGGATGCGTTTACACTGGAACCGTGCCACAGATGTGATACAGGTATGTTATAGTACAGTAATAAATAATAACACTTTAACCCACAGTCTACATTTGGTCTGAAAGCCATTTTTGGCTCGTATTAACATTAATCAATAATAGAATACATGTATGTTATGTCCAATTTATGATAATTGTGTCATGAATAACATAATTGTCAGCTTTCAGTTCCAGACTTTTATTTTGAAAACGATGTAAAAATTACTACTTGTGATTACATCATTAGTGTCAATATCAATACATTTTGTATGTCATCATATTTAACCCGCCCGATCCGATCAACCCAATCGTCATATATTTAATAGTTCTCTTTGTCTCCACAGGCTGTACTAACAGCGGTAACTTGATCCACTGTCCAATTTGTCCAGTTGCGAAATCCAAATCCGTACGAATATACCATCTAACAAAGCATTTGGAATCACAGTTTTTCGGACGAAAGGGATGTATCCACGCATATGGATATTGTATTACTGCATGTTCTGCCGAATGTTCTGGGTATAAGTCGTCAGGCCGGACACATTACCACTGCTCTCAATGCGACAAAACCATTATTCGCAGATTTATTTATTACTCATCTCGGTGTATGCATGCAAACATTGGCAAGTACTGATAATAGCGTCTCTACTGTAGCAGGCGATCAAAACAATCTAACCGTAATGGTGTCACAAATGACGTATGTATTGAAACGGCTAGCATACCAACCAATGATACTATTACTGATAGATCTGATAGGATAGCCGTACCAGCTGATGATATGATAATATTACCAATATAGATAGCACCGTACCAGATGATGATAATATTACCGATAGGCCTATAGATAGCGTACCTACACAACTAATTCCAGGAAGGCGAATTGCCGCTAACACGAAAGAATGTCCAGTGTGTCATAAGCTTTATCATACAAAATTTACAACCAAAACAGCCACTTATCCATAGCGTATGTCCATCTGCTCTATAAAACTTCTTCATTATATGCTTGCTGTTCACTAACGGCTTCCATGCGTGGAATCTTTCCACCTTTTCATCTAAGCTGTCAATAAAGCTCGCTACTTCATCTGCCCTCTCATCATAATCATCTCGTCCTCTGGCACGATCAAACCAGAAAATGAAAATTCAGATACAAAACTATCATTTAGTCACAGAAATTACAATAATTTCCCCTCCTATTCTCAAACACACATCGATGTGATTAACAGCTCTTTGTGTATGTACGCGCAATTATGTGATTAAAGTCGCTACATGAGTACATACCAGTGGCACGTGCACATTACAAATTACTTAGCCGGTGTTCTTAACCCTTTGATCCTGACAGCTTATATCACCAGGGCGATTAACCCGTGAACACTTAGAATACTTCAAGTAAACTAAACATTTTCTCATAGACTCTGAGAAGACAATTTTCTAAATTTTACCCCTTGAATTTAGTCATCTAAATCTTAGCCCTTGAATGACTGCCTGCCGCTAAATATTTAGGAATTAATTTGACTGAGTCAGGTCAATTAATGGAACAGTTGCAATCTTGAATAGTGATATTGATTAAACAAACCTGTGAAATGGTTGGACAACTGTGAGATGTCGTCTTGGATCCTTTAACCCTTTCAGGATGAAACCGCCAAGACTGGCCTCTGCAGGGGTCTTGAGAAATGTACATTTGCAGACCAACAGAAGACTATTTTTAAAAATTTACCACTGGAATGACTGGCTCGATAACCGAGCCAGTCATTCCAGTGGTAAATTGTCAAAAATGGTCTTCTCTTGGCCTGCAAATGGACATTCAATGAGTAAATATTTTAATTTTTTGAACAAATTTAGTCATTAAAGGGTTAACATCGCTGATGAAAATTCGATGATTTGCTGCTTTAACACTTCCAAATCGACATGATTGTCATCTAATGAATTACCTAAGGCTATTACAATTACGAGTTTCGGGTCCTCTTTCAAAATCATTTTGATATCTTCATCACCTGGCCACAGACTGATGTTACGTCCTGTTTCAGTATTGACTCCAGTGTGTTTCAAGTTAGTCATCCACCTAAATCTCTTGTTGAATTCTGTCCGCATTCTTTTTACGAAGGAATGACCAATAATAAATACCCTATGATTTTCCATACTTGCAATATAAGTGCATCCGAACGATATGATTGAACGTAGTAATATTCCGTCTTATATAGGCCCAGTAAATCAATTTATGAATAATTGGCTTTTTTATATTCTTTGATTAAGCTCACGAAGCCAGTATAGCGTGATTAATCACATTAATCATGAATCCATCAATGCCATGCCGCCAATGGGATTAGGATTAGTACCGCTTTGTCTTTTTCATTTATTGTAATTTGATTACGAGATCTTGCGGCTCCAAATGTACAAACGGTTAAACAATATGAATGGTTTTTTTGACAGTTAATGAATTGACCGTTCCAGATGCGCCTGAGCCGGTTGTTGACGCTGATGCCTTTTGGACCAATGTACAGAAGGAGATGATATCTCGTTGTTTTTTAAAAGGTGAGTATACAATTTTTGTATAAACTTTTGGAATGTTTGCCAGTCATTAGTGTTAAATTTTCAAAAATAGCATGTGACTATGTGTGTATACTGACTACCCAATTCAAATTTTACCGCTGGGATGTCTGCCACCTTTAGTGGTCAGTCATCAAAGTGTTAAAATTTCAAAAAGAGCATATGGACACTGATGCGAGTGTCAATGTACGACGCCTATACAGGTGGTTTCTGTATATTAAAAATAAGATTATTAAAAATTTATGCTAGTCAGTGCGAATACTCTCACGCCGGTATTGCTAACTACAAGGGAGATCACTCTGGTCATGTTTTAAACCATACAGATTTATCACTGCTTTAAATATGAATTCTTTTTACTACTACTACTACTACTGTGATATTAATAGCCGGTATGCACCTTTTACTGTGTTCGTTTAGGCAAAGCAAGCCCGTACAAGATGAAACCGAGCTATCAGGGGTGGTCATCATATATCGGACCGTTTATGATACAAAACAAATTTTTATATAACATGGAATATGTGAAAGTCAAACGAACTGACCCCGAGGATCATGAACCGGTACCAGAAGAAATAATTATGCATCTTCTAGCTGATGAAAAATTACATGTAGATACTGTGTGTGATTTCTGTAGAGTTTTAGGTGTGAAATCTCAAGGCAGCAAATTAGACATGTTGTGTGGGCTACAAAATCACTCTCTTAGCAAATCTGATTTTGATCATGTGTATGGGTCAATACACGGGCATTCAGGTGAATGGTTGTCTTCAACCTGGACACACAACGTTACATATGCTGTCAAGTTCCTTCTGCGATCTGAATCACTAAAGTTGGAAACAGAATCGTACCAGGTTTATTCCATCCTAATGATGGCTGACAGAGGAGAATATAGCTGCAGCCAACAATGGTTCGATGACCGTCCGTATGCAGTTCCTTCTTGATGACCGTCCTAAACATACAACAGACAATACCATTCATCCTGTCACTGGTTCATCCGAGAAATACATGTTATTTGATTGGTTTCATCAGGATAACTGTCGAGAGCCAAAAGAATATTTGCGACGATCCACACTCGTGACTGACCTAGCTGGCCATATTAACACACAAGCTGCAGAACAGTTACATCGTGACAAAGCATGTGACATATATTGGTTGAACGAGATGGAACCAACTAATCATATTTTCACATTCAGATTGATCACAGAGCTAAATAACATAGACACTAATGGAACAACCATCCGCCACCAACAAAAAATAATTCCATCGTTAGTCCTGAATATGAATGGTCAGTTGGTAACCGGAGATACAGATATAGACATAATAGCTCATGTGATGGAAAGATCGACAAAGGTCATAGTAGAAATAGATGGAAAGCCAACTAACAACAAGACACCTCAGAATTTACCTGTCACAGTACTAGTTGGTAATTATGTCGTCCGAGGAGTAGGGTATACTCCCCAGCCTGTCGCTGGCAATGTTAATTGTATGTTTAGGGCGGTATACGTTTCAGTCACAATTAAAGACGAGAATGATCACTTGCAATTGCGCCAACAGGCCTACGAATGGTGTCTGTCTAATATAGCTAGCTTAAATCGGTCATAAAATGAACTCGATAACATCAGAATGCCTGGTAAAATTGTAGGAGATCTTGCACTCATTGCCATAGCTAACCTTTTAAATATATGAATAGCTGTTGTATTCAATACTAAAACTTCAGAACAGCAGTTCATACAAGCACGATCTGGCGATTACATCTCTGTCTTTTCAGTATTATTTCATTTGAATGGCGCACATTATGATGCATTAGTGCCTCTTAATCCTTAAGCTGCACTGCGCTCAACGAAAAATACAGCAGCAGAGAAAACACTAAAATGAAAAATTGTGATTACAGACCAACCAAAAGCGAAAAGATCACGTAATCAACCAGTAGCATTTCAAGATTTACCCGTACTCGAACAGAAACGGAAGATATTAACTTGGTTAGTAGACGATGAAGATGCGAATAAAGCATTGTTGGACATCACTTTGCATGAAAATGTCGTTGAAACATGTCCTGAATGTATATCACTGTGTTTGCTTGATTCTAGTATCACTCTAGATCTTGTTCGGGCTATGTTCAGCGATGATGCCTGGCAAGTTGTAACAAGTACGATAGATGTTAAGAAACAACGAGCCATTTGGGTCTGTAGTATTTGCAATGTGGAAATATAACAATGGATAACAATGATTGCCTGCGAGTGTTGCTTGAGATAGCTACACTTGCCATGCGCAGGAGTCAAAAGTGCCGAAAAAAAAAAAAATGGTTTTGTGGAAATTGTACAAAATAAAGTGTTAATGAAAGGAAATAAAGTTTTAATTTGAATCTTGATCAAGTAAATGTTTGCGTGAGGATGATTCAGATAAAGAAAAAATTCTTTTAATGTGTGTCTACAAGATCAAGATGTGAATAGTTGTAAATAAATGTGTTGTTTTTATTTTATGCCCACACCCGATCTGATAAGGGAGGGGTCAATAGAATTTTTTTTTTGTATATAATTTGTATATTTATGTATATGACACGGTGTGTTTATGTGCATACTCATAATGACAATTGCTATCCAAGTTAATATTTGCGAGCAGCACATAAATCTTACCAAAGCATGTTAGTAAGTAGTGGTTCAATAACTAATAGATAACAGTATGTGTAACATGTGAGATGTGAGTTAGTTATTCAAAAAAAAGAGAAGAAAATAAAAATATATTTGTCTGCGTCCGCCGATGTAAATATTTGTAAAAAAAATGTGTTGATTTTATTTTACATCCCCACCCACCAAGTCTGACAGACAAAAAGTAGGATAGACAGATGTCTTGGGACCTTGGATCTTGGGGGGAGATCAATAGGTGTGCATTGTCGCATTGTCACACTTTTGTTTTCTTCTCAGGTTTTCAATAACAACACAAGGACGTATCTGTCTGTGCTACAATCGTGTGCATGTATCCGAAAAACAACAACAACAATAATAATAATAATAAAAATAACAAGCGGCCCAAGGGGCCTGTATCACTCACCTGGACCATAGGCATTTCAACTAGAATGCTCTTTATCAACAAGATGGCCACCGAACCATTTATCCGACAGTTTCGAAAACAGCAAATTTGAGATCAGAATACCCAAAAACACATATAAAACCAATTTTGGCCTCAAAATCCATCAAATAAAAAAATCAAATATGGCCACCAAACATGTTATATTTTGAATGGCCCATAGGGTCCAGGTTTTTTGACGGATCAGCTTCCCTTGAACAAGCTTCAATGGCCCTTAGTCCCTTCACATATCTGCCAAATTTCGCCCCGATCCCTTCAGCGCTTCTGAAGAAGTTGTTTTTGCTACAACTAGGTCAACCAAGATGGCCGCCAAACCATTTGACCAATCATGTTCCCTTGAACACACTTGGTTCAGCTCTTGCCCTAAATCATATTTCATCAGGTATGCATCAATCCCATAAGCGGCTTCGGAGATTTTTATAGACGTTTCTAAAAATCGGCCTAAATCCAAGATGGCCACCGGCCCAATTGGCCGATCGGCTTCCTTTGAACCAACTTGAATCTCTACACCCTAAGGATGCTTCCTGCCAAATATAATTGAAATCGGCCAGGTAGTTCTCCAGAAGAAAACATTAAAAATTTCCCATTGCTTTAGTATGGAGCCTTTGGAGGGAAAATGATCCAAGATGGCCACCAAACCGTTTATCCGACAGTTTCGAAAATTTCAAATCTGAGCTCAGGATACCCCAAAACGCATACAAAACCAATTTGGGCCTCAAAATCCATCAAATAAAAAAATCCAATATGGCTGCCAAACATGTTATATTTTAATTGGCCCACGACGGCCATATTTTTTTATGGATCAACTTATCTTGAACCAACTGTAATGGCCCTTAGGCCATAATCATATCTGCCAAATTTCGGCCCGATCCCTTCAGCGGTTCTGGAGAAGAATTTTCGCTATAACTAGGTCAACCAAGATGGCTGCCGAACCATTTGACCAATCAAGTTCCCTTGAACAAACTTGGCTCAGCACTTGCCCTAAATCATATTTCATGAGATTTGCATCAATCCCCCAAGCGGTTTTGGAGAAGATTTTTAGATGTTTCTAAAAATCGGCCAAAATCCAAGACGGCGGCCAGCCCAATTGGACGATCGGCTTCGTTTGAATAAACTTGCCCTAAGGATGCTTCCGGCGAAATATAATCGAAATCGGACCAGTAGTTCTTCTTCTTTTCGTTCGCTGATCATACCACCAGTCCTGTAAGTGACTGTCGACATGATCATAAGCGTTAAGTGCGTGGATCCATGGTTTATTAGTGTGCCGTGCGGCCTGGAACCTCCGTCTTCAGCACTCAAGGTTTCTGTCAGGGTTACCTCACCCTTACCTCCTTTAGTCGCCTCTTACGACACGCAGAGGATACGGAAGGTGTATTCTAAGCCCCACCTACAGGGCAAGGACCAGTAGTTCTCGAGACAACATTTTAAATTTTCCATTGCACTAGTATGGGAGCTTTTGGCGTGAAAATGATCCAAGATGGCTGCCAAACCGTTTATCCGACAGTTTCGAAAATTGTAAATTTGCGATCAGAATACCGCAAAACACATACAAAAACCAATTTCGGCATCAAAATCCATCAAATAAAAAAATCCAATATGGCCGCCAAACACGCTATATTTTGATAGGCTCAAAGCGGCCATGTTTTTTGACGGATCAACTTCTCTAATGGCCCTTAGACCCTAATCATATCTGCCAAATTTCGGCCCGATCCCTTCAGCTGTTCTGGAGAAGAACTCATTTTCACTACAACTAGGTCAACCAAGATGGCCACGGAACCATTTGACCAATCAAGCTCCCTTGAACAAACTTGGTTCAGCTCTTGCCCTAGATCATATTTCATGAGATTTGCATCAATCCCCTAAGTGGTTTCGGAGAAGACTTTTCAAGACGTTTTCTAAAATCTGCCTAAATCCAAGATGGCCGCTGGCCAAATTGGCCGATCGGGTTCAGTTGAACAAACTTAGATCCTGATACCCTAAGGATGCTTCCTGCCCAATATAATTAAAATTGGCTCAGTGGTTCTTGAGAAGAAGTCGTTTAAAGGAAAAGTTGACGGACGACGGACGGTCGCCACGGCATAAGCTCACTTGGCCTGAATAAATAATAATAATTATTATTATTATACACGTAATAATATCTATTGAGACAATATTATTATGTGAAGACTCAAACACACACAAATAAAATGAATAATAAATAGATCTCAATAATGATCATGCCACCACATTTAAACAAACACAATTAACCGCGGTCTGTCATTCCGCTTTAGCGCACGTGCTCTCCGCCGCGCTTGCTTAGGCATGCTCACGCGACCAATGAACAGTCGTCCAGCGCCCATTACTCCCACAGTGGTCTTTGTACATGGTCAGCTTTCGAACCCTTATCGGTGCGGGAGGTCTAAATAAATTATTGTTATGGCAATGGGTCTGCTATGCTACTAAGGACATTAACTGGCAGATGTCGTTAGATGCAGACTGGATTAATTTGTATCATTTCCTTACGAGTTATCAATATTTTTTATCATGGATAAAAAAGTAATAGTGATTGACATCAAAATGCACAAAATAATCATTTGTTCTACGCATATCTTTTTATAATTTACACGTGTAGTGTAAAAATAGTGTATCTATTTAAAAATTATCTATAATATTTTCAATGTCTACACAATTTTAATAAGGAAGCCAATACTTCTATGATGCTTTTTCGCCATACAAAGAAAGCGGTAAAATTAAATAACAGAAATATACGCGAGCTACCTCTTTTCCTGAGGGTAAGAATAAGGATATAGCCTTTAGGCTATGGGGATAGATACACGATATAATATTGAACCTGAAATTAAACGAAAACTGGTAACTTAAATTTAGAACTGTATTAACTAAATCGCCGGTGCTGTGTTGCTTTGGTCGAGTTTCATCTGATGGCTTTTTCCTTTTATTAAAGTTGCTAAACATTTAGATTATCAAACAAATCCTCTCGAATACACTAATTTCTTATATGGGGAACATTAGAGTAAAAACAAAACTAAAGTTCGCGTGGCCCATTAAATATAGAAATATTTAACGATTCAAGATTGTCGTCGTCGGACACAGAGGGCGGCGTCTAGGCAGCGGACATCGGATCGTCGTGAGCCTCCGCGTCAAGCAGACGGTCGCTCAGGATGGCGTGATGCGCCTGCAACTGTGCCATATCAGCTCCCCGAGCTGCTGCATCTGAACGGCCTGCCCATCGACCTGCCTCTGCAGGAGGGGCACGAGACTGTCTTCGCCAGTCGCCACATGAGATGCGTCACGACCGTATCTGATCTGTACGGTACCCAGACGTGGGTAGAGTGATTGTCCAGTTTCTAGGCCATGTGAGGTTGTGTTGCAGTTGTTTGTGCGCACGGGCATACTTGTTATTCACAGTGCTGGAAGCATTAGAAAACTCGTACGAGAGTATGAAGACTTTGTACGGCCTCTTCAAGTTCTGAATCATTACCACTGTTATTGCATAGGGCAAAGCCCACAATGATACACTCACTGGCGTGCATCTGACGGCATAAAGTATCATGTAAATTGTCAAAAGGAGCAGACTTTTTCACCAGTGTCTTCACCCGGGAGCCTGAAGGAGTGTTGCCGAACTTTGAGGAAAGATTAGCGGATCATAGATTCCAGGACAAAACGTACTCGGAAGTTGAGGTGTTGAAGCTTCTGAAGATGCTGGACAAGACAAAGTCCCTTGGTCCAGATGGACTTTATCCAAAGGTCTTGGCTGAGTTAAAGGATACACTTGCTAAACCCATGAGCATTATCTTCAATAAATCCAAACAACTCGGGATATTACCTGATCAATGGAAATTAGCTCATATTACAGCAATATATAAGAAGGGAAAGAAATCTGAACCAGGAAATTATAGACCAGTAAGTATGACCAGCATACTGTGCAAATTGATGAAAAAACTGATACGTGCAGAAATAATTGACCATATGCAAAGAAACAAACGTTTTAGTAAGAGGCAGTTCGGTTTCATGAATGGGCAGTCGACAACAATCCAATTACTAAAGGTGTTGGATGATTGGATGGCCATATTAGACAATGGAGGAAGGATTGATGTCGTCTATTTGGACTTTATGAAGGCTTTTGACATGGTACCTCATAGGCGCCTGTTGCTAAAACTTAGGCGATATGGCATGAGCAATCAGATGGTCATGTTGGTGGAAAACTTTCTCTCAAACAGGAGTCAGTATGTCATTGTTAATGGACAGCCTTCGGAATGTCATCCAGTAACCAGCTGTAGCGTCCTGGGACCGATACTCTTTGTTATATATATATATATATATATATATATATATATATATATATATATATATATATATATATATATATATATATATATATATATATATATATATATATATATATATATATATATATATATATATATATATATATATATATATATATATATATATATATATATATATATATATATATATATTAATGATCTTCCAGATTGTGTTGAGGCATCAACATACTTATTTGCAGATGACACCAAGATAAATAAGCAAATAAAAGGAGCGGGTGATGTAATTGATCTACAAGTGGACCTAGACTCCCTACAGGGCTGGTCGGATAAGTGGCTGCTAAGGTTCCACCCAGACAAATCTAAGGTGCTGACAGTAGAAGGCAAACGGGGAAAATAAGAAGGGACATGCAGCAGATCACCTATATGGTGAAAATGGGTATAAAAAATCCTTGAAAACATGGAGCAAGAGAAAGGCATTGGAGTAATAGTAGACAATAGACTAAACTTCTGCAGCCACATAAGATCACAAGTCAACAAAGCAAATAGTATCATGGCCCTGATCAGGAGATCCTTTACACATCTAGATGAGGATATGTTTAAGCAACTGTTCCAGGTATTGGTGAGGCCACACCTAGAATACGCAGTGGGTGTATGGGGCCCATACCTAAGGAAGTACAGTGAGGATATTGAAAATGTACTACAACATTCATCTAAGCAAGTACCCTCACATAGCACCCTCAGCTACGAAGAGAGACTCTCATGCTTGAAGCTACCATCTATGTGTTACAGAAGGCTTAGAGGGGACATGATCGAAGTGTACAAGATACTGCATGGCATCTATGACCCAAATGCAACCAATGACCTATTGGAAGTAGCAAGTAACAGACGCACCAGAGGCCATGACCTATGATTGGTCAAGCACCGTAGTAGGATTAATGTGCGGAAACATCCATTTATGAATCGTATAAATGATATATGGAATACCCTCTCTGAGGATATTGTGCATGCCAGAGCGGTCTTTGCTTTTGTAGTAGCACTAGATAGATTCTGGGAAAACCATAAATCTAAATACGATCCCTCTGCACCCTACCGTATACCAGGACGTCAGATACACAGAATGGTCATGAAGAAAGATGAGGCGGACCTAGAGGCTGTAATCAGCCTGAGTCCACAGAAACATCCTAAGCCATCCTAAGACATGGTAGAGTAAGATGTTGAACGCATAATTGGCATCCACCTCACTATATCGGTCTCCTCCGCACTTTCCAATTCTATTTGTGGTGGAATGTGCGTTGACATACTATTGAGCTACATGGTGCATTTTACAGTACCTCCCAGGTCTCTGACTGTGAACTCGGTCAATGGTGTGACCATGGTTGGTGGCACTGGTGTTGGTATAGCTTCTGGGACTGGTGATGCACAGGAATTATCTGTCATCACCAGTGTATTACCTCCAATCTTTTTGGCTGATAGTGTGCGTCTGATGTCCAAGAGATGCACTAATATTTTCTATGTTTGATCTAATGCAGGAGTGATTGCTGTGCGTTAGAATGTTTAAACTTGGCCAAAAGGACTTAGAACTTCTATCAGCTGTTTGTTTGCTGAAACTCCTAAGTGTCAAGCATTATCGGTGAACTGCTTGACAGGTCAGTCGTGAAAGCTCGCGGGGTAGCGTTGGGCCATTCTGGTGTCTGGTGTCGGCTCGCCACGTCGCATGTACATGGCGAGTGATGACGCTGGCTAGCTCCCGGTCTCGGGGTTACGGATCCCGTGCGACACTGTCCTATGGGTAACAAAGACTGGCTGGTGGAACTCAATCATTCCGGTGGGGCTGTACGACCATCGCCGCAGACATTGAACACAACAGTATCAGCCCATGAGTTTGTGTCACCGGTATGCCTGTCCATTGCAATTTCGTGATCTATGGATTTACAATATTTGATTGATGACCTAACTGAAATAAGTCTATACAATTGATTTACTTAAAACAGACTGTCAAGTTTGCTAGATAAAATGAGCATACGAAAATACAAGACATAGAGACAGCCTGATGAACTTTTAAACGCGGGGCTCCCGGAGGTACCACACAGACTCCTAGGTCTGCAGAGGTATCCCTGCAAAGGAGACTCCAGCATACGAGATCATTAATTAACTTAATATAAGTTATTATACCTCTAAGTTGAAAGGAAAGAAAGTTATCTTTTATAGTGGCGAAAAGCTATGTGCCTCATGCAGGCATTACTTCTAATGCTATTTTTTGAGTGAGAGGTAGTAGCCTCGCACGGGCCGTTGTCACCGAATCCTTGTGAGAGGCAAGTGCCTCACATGGGCCTCCATCGGAGGAAAATGCTGCCACCGCTTAAAGAGGGAGAGGAGTATTGGCCAAAAAGGGCCCACTTTAATATTCAACTAAAATGCTATAAAGGAAAGACCATACCTAATGAAATTATGACTATAATGTTGCGTGCTGTTTTACGTGAAGACGGGACGAGTGATTCCCGAGGGATTCCCACGTCACCATCTTATGTAGTTTCAAATATGCTGAATTAGTAGGTGCCGCCCCTATTTATGCGGGCCTTCTTCTATGCCTAACCTAACATTTAGTTTTTTAGAGACAAGAACTAGTTTAGGCCGCAAATGGCGGTCAGCCTACCTAGCTTTTAGATACGACTGTCATTGAGAGCGGATGGCCTAAGACATCAAAACTCAAGACAGCGTGCATACATGTTATTTCGCAAGACCTCCGAGCTTGGTGAAAATCCAGACCTCTTGCTCCATAACCACATAAAACGTCATAGGACAATGGTTACTTTTCACAAAAGCAAGTTTAGGCAACTGATCTATCGTTATGGTGGGGGTAAGAGAGACGAATACCCACCGTGAATGTCCTTCGCGTGAGGGCATAACAGATCCTAACATCTTGCCCAGACATTCTTACAGAATTCAGTGGGGATGCGTATCTCGCCCATCAACAGGTCCTATGGAGCTAATGTTTTAACCTGATGTTAGGTTTAAACGCAAGTTGCCCAGTTATGCGCTGTGATGCGGGGGAGACTTCCTTGAAGATGAGAAAGAAATTAATAATTATAATATGTTTTCGCAGTGCTTCCTACATTGGCAAGGATAACTAACTACTAGGTATCAGAAGATACACGGGAGGTGAGTGTGTGACACCACACCCTGGCCATCACCACTCGGAAACCCCAATAGTTCCCCAGGGTCGGATCAGTCCATGTTGCAGATAGGGAGATCCAAACAATTAAGAAGCCTTAAGGCTTAGTGGAACATGAAGAGAGACAATAACTTATAAATATGAGGCCCAATAGGTATGTTGGCCAATTTTACACAACCTTGCTGGAGTGTGGGGCTAAATTATCGCAACTACCGGAAAAGAGGCGTACACTATGTGTCTCTTGACGAGGAAATTGTCTCTAATCATATTAAACCTATCCTATTGAGCTAAATATACAGGCTTTTAGTCGGTAGCTTGCCAGGTGAAACATAATTATATCACGGACAGCGACCTCAGTGAAAAATTGTTGGTGGCAGGAGAAAGTGATGCATATATAAATGTTGCTGGGTAGTGTTTCCTACATGCACTGCAGTCCAACGTTTTCTACAAATAAACAAAACTTATGAATGGATGGCTGCTCGCAATATATAAAACTAACCAGTACAAGTAATACAATGTGAAATGATCAGAATAATACATATAGTACAGGTTGTTGGACCTACTATGGTGTGGTTAGTAAAAAAACCTTACAGTAAAATAAGAATAACTATAAACAGATATTAAAGTTGTAATTAACGGAGTAATTAAAGATGTTAAGTATAGTTACCTGAATAGTCGGTAGCCATTCTTAATGATGGGCTATCGTGTTACTGAAATTGATACGTCACTGTTAGCGTGATGTGAGTTGATGCGTTCTCTGGAAGCTGGAAAGTTCCCGCATGTCGGTTCCCGCAAACAAGATTCATACATGCAGTCCAGAACGGGAGCGGAGTGAACTCAGGACAGTAATCACAATATGAGAATGGCTAACGAACAGTTAGTAAGCTCTACAATAACATTACGGCTAGGAAGAAAGTTCCCGTACACTGATGGTACGGTTGAGAGTTTAAGACCAACCCATTTATCAGCGGGGGTTGTCGAATATGGATGGAGATACATAACTAAGTTTAACGGTGCGGGGTACATCAGTTAGCTCTTAAGACGAACTGGGCAAAGTTTACTTGCTGCGGTAAAAAAAGTTTAAATAAACCTGCATGACATCAGTGCAGGGGGGGGGGGGGGCAGTTGAATAACCACTTTTTGGCGTGGCTGGCAGATCCGGCGAGTTATCCACCAAAGAACATCTCTGCCGCCACATCTGTAGAATCACATATTCAGGCCGGGAAAGGCCTCACCGCAGGATTGTGTTCCAAGGCAGTTATTGATTCAGCGATGAACAATATTGTCGAAAGTTTCCAAAAATGCTTTTAAGATGCGGTGGGTTGGGTGGCTGCCGTAATGCTATGGGACAGATGCTGACCAGGACCGAAGTGATCTGTTTAATAACTGTGTCGACTGATCGTAACTGCTTTACAGATCCAACCTGTTCGGCCCCTGGCTGAGGATGCTCTCAAACTCTGGATTCCATCTCCTTTTATACTACTCGTGACGTCATAGACGCAGGCCTCAACCAATCATAGGCCGAGCAATAGCCAATCAGCGCTCAGCTACTAATGACGCAGACGAATGTTCTAGAACGTTCTAGAGCTTCTGCGTACACGTGGTTATGACGCCACTGCAATATTTTGAAGATAATCAAAGTGGGTTTCCGCGGATAACTCAGAGATTTCTTAACCGATTTTGAAATGGTTTACGGATTTGGAAAGCCAGTCGAATTCTGCTCTTGACTGATACCAGATTCGGCAGGAACAAGCAATTATAAAGGATTACATTGTACCTAGTCGGTACACTCAAAGTGCTATCCTATCTTGGACGTGATATATGCGCTCTGTCAATGCAGTTGTAAGCCTGCGCATGCGCGCTATACATTTTAACGAACTTCGTCGTTTTTACGACGAAATCTCTCTCATAGGCTCATATACGCTTATAGCTCTACCGAGGGGGGGCATGTTCATGGAACGAATCCGGGACCTACTCGGTACACTAAACGTGCTATCCTATCTTGGATGTGATATATGCGTTCTGTCTTCTTCTTCTTCATTTCGATCGCTGGTATCACACTTGGAGAGCCGTTCTCAAGATGAAATCGGTGGTTTTCTGCAGTTCTTCCACAGGCCCATACAGCTTTTCAAGAAAAGAGGTTGACAAAGGCCAGATCTCTTCTCTCAGCAGCTGATACGTACTGTAACATTGAAGTATGTGCTCTGTGGTCTGTTCTGCTTCTCCACAAGGACAAGCGGGCGATGTCGTAAGGAGGAACCGCCTGTACATGTGTTGGTTTAGTCTGTTGTGTCCAGTTCTGAGACGAAAAATGGTCACTTGCTCTGGCCTCGAGAGATGATGGTAGGCATCTTCTGATTGAGGTGTTCTATAGAGTGACTTGATGATAGTCTTCATCGCTGTATGGGTAACCATGTTTTCTGTCTGATTCTCTTCTGCACCCACCTTTGCCATCTTGTCTGCTTCCTCATTTCCTTGGACTCCACAGTGTGAGGGGATCCACTGCAATGCTATCCGAAAGCATTTGATGGTTTGTAGTGCTTCTTCAAGTTGTGGCAGCTTACCTTTGGTGATAGCCTCAAGGACGGAGCGGGCATCAGACAAAAAGACAATCTGTGCAATAGGGTCTGCTGTTCTGCTGATGGTATCAGCTGCATGAACCAGTGCTTCGACTTCAGCTCTGTAGTTTGTGCCGTGCTTGCCCGTCGGTATTGCAGCTGACTCATGTTGTCCATTTGGATACTGTATGTGCAGTCCGGCACCTCCGCTCCTAATTGCATCTTTGGCTGATCCATCTGTGTAGATCCTTATCCATGTCTCCTGAGGGTACATTTCTTCCAGCATGGCTAGGGTCAGGGCCTTCTTGCTCACATCACTGTGTTCATCCTTGGTTGTGAGATGAGGTACTGTGGTGCGAATAGCTATGCTCTCTAGTTTGTTTTCTCAGGGTGGAGGATCAAGTGTGTGGTTTGGGTTTTCTATTTGTGCTGGCAACATTTCTTGGTGTTTCCTTTGAAGTGCTTTTGTCTCTTTCACAAAACTTGATCTTTTAAGTCTATCCTGATGACATCTGTGCTTGCCTGATCTTCATCGGGTGGTTGCTGAACAATTTGAACTTTGCAGCTTGGATCAGTGCTTTGCATTCCCTTCCTTTGCTAAGTGGGGGGGGGGGGATGCCTGCTGTCTGCTCCATTTTTTCTATTGGTGTTGATCTCACAACCTTTATGCCAGTCACGGACTTATAGTCTATTTTCCAAATGCCTACAATATGCCTGTGAAACTAAATATTTGTTGGTGGTCGGCGTCAGTACACAAATATTTAGTTTCACAGGTATATTGCAGGCATTTGGAAAATAGACTATAAGTCCGTGACTGGCACAAAGGTTGTCAGTGAACCACAGAAAATAGACTGTGTCTGCATGGATGCATAAGGAACTGGTAAAACCTGCTATAGACCGTGAACCAAGTCTGATAGCTGGCGTCAGGAGTGCCTGGCATTACAGAAATAGTCAGAGTCCAAGCGTTAATCGCAGAAGAAGTTACTGGCGTACAATCCAGCACTTGGCCTATAGGGCATTGTTGGCACACTATTAGGCCTATTCCTACCAGAATGGAGAGCAAGTTGTGAGTCGTGTGCTCAGGGTGAGCTGTATGAACGAAATGATGATTTTTTTATGCTTGCAGCTTCTTATAAAGGGCTGGTGACATCATGGCTTAGCTTGCGCATACGTGTTAGTCTTTAGTATATGATTTATCTATTTGGCTGAAATTCATTGCGCATGCTCTAAGGCATCGATTCTGGGCCTGCTGCTTGTTTCAGAACCGAGTCGTTAGCTTGGCTTAGCGAGTCTGGACGCGCCTAAGCTTGATGTTTAAAAAACAATGCACCATATTCATATAAAATGTTTATCATTTTGGGGAAAGTCTATGTCTAATGATGCTTTGTTTTGAAGCAGGATTACTTTAACTTGTATCCTTGGATATCTGAATTTATGCACCCGTTAATGGTTTACACAAATTCAAAGTAATCACTTCATATAAATTAGCTTTCTAACGGTCATTAGCGTAACTCACCACAATTAAAGTTATTACCCGAGTCCACTATTCTAGTTACCCATAGTTGGCGTAAGAATCGAAGTGATTACTCAGATATCTGAGGTCTGTTAATAGTGTATATATAGCATATTGTTATCATTCGTAGCGCATCTCTGATTGATTTCATGGTCAATCAGGCCAAAACATAGCGAATTCTCTCTACAATAGATTGCCAGATATGCTCGTATTAATACTGGTAATGTAATGCAATCAATAAATGTAGAATCGTTTACTGTTTCGGTAGTAATATGCTGCAGCATCCAACCTTGGCATATATGCAACAGAGGGTGGAGTAGCACAAGATAATTTGAAATACATTTAGTAGTAGTTAATAAGGTTTGTTCTAAAGATATCAAATGATTTAGAAGAGACGTGTCCATCTTCCAGGTGGTTCCATTCAAGAACACTTCTCACAAAGAATTAATTTCTAAACTGTTCAGTGTTTGAGGGTGATATTTTAGAACACCTTGAGTTATTATAAACAGATTTTTTCTATGCTTAGGTTTCTTGGCGGACTCAATCTTAACCGGGACATATCACACTTCCCTCAGTCTCCTCAGTGATGCAATAATAGGATAGTACTTTACGCCAAAGAAGGAATTCACTGTGAGATAATAATAAATAATACTATATCGGCATAGCAGTGAATCGTGGGCTTTTCAATATAAACCTAACGCAGAGTAACAGCCAGGAATCAGGTATATATGGTTTGATTTCGACACTATGGCTCGCGGCAAAGGTGCGCTCAACAGACTAATTCTCTGGTGAGTTCAAAGGGTCGAGTGGGCCCTCCCTGCTTTCTAAAATGCAAAAGTCGTCTTCGAGCTGCCTAGTGTTTCTTTGGCCAAGCCATAACTAGTTTACGGTGCTTCTAAACACTTGTGTATTGTTTAGTCCTTGTCTTGTTGTGGTTGCTTTAGTGGATACAGGCTGAGAGTCACTCTTCGGCTCGGTTCCCTGTCATTAAAGTAGCATCTGTGTGCAGGCTGTTTGTTGGGTTTGCGTCATGGTCGAATCCTATTGGAGGCTAGAGTTCACCTTGGGCAAGCAGACGAAACCTGGTATAAACACTAGGATAGGGTGTTAGGCATCTGTGGTATTAAACCTCTGTGTTAAAAAACATTAGGTTTGGCTCCTCTTGAAGGACTGCTAACTGCAGCGGCATCCACCTAGCTTAATAAACTGGAGTTTCGACCTGTTTAGTGTCTGTGGAGACTGACCAGCCATTCCTCATAAAACAGTGCGCATACACGTATAAATACACATAATCACTTCCCAATACTGTAGTGTGGATCGCTCAGTTGGGTACAGACTGACCCGGACTACCCGGGTGCGGAATGACCTGATCTGAGATGCTCCAGCCACATCCCCATTGGTATATCGGTTTGTGCGCGTAGCCAATCGAGAGACAATTCAAATACTTAGAGTCCGCAAAAGTGCTCAGTACGTGTGGGCATCATTGCCGATAGCTCACGCACGCTGTGTGCATTAAGCGTATGGGGTGGGGGTGGGGGTGGGGTGGGGGTGTGGGGGTTGGGGTGGGGTGTGTGTGTCGGGGTGGGGGGGGGGGTGTGTGTGGGGTGGTGGGGTGGGGAGGTTAGCTTTCCCTATATATATAGTTGCCCGTGTTACGTAATTCCTTAATATGGGACCGATTTATCCCATCTTGGCATCGATCAAGACCAGAATTCGCCAGGAAAAACGTATCCGATAACACAATTGAAATCGGTCCAGGAGATATCAGTATATTAAAATTAGCGTTAAGTTTGTTGACAACTTGGTAAAGTCATCATCGCACATGAATTAGGTAGCATGACATCATAATGAGTGGTCTGTCTGATATCTCACCGGACCTGCCGAACCACGTTAAATTGGTGAAGCACGTTTCTAGGTGCAATATGTTTTAACGTTTTTAACACTGCTTGGGAACATTGCCCTCCATGCTGTCAGTGAGCTAGATAGTGTGGCCTCCAGGGCTGCATGCTGGTCCGCGACTCCCTCATGTCCTGCGGCACTGCAAGTGCAGGGTGCATTGGAGTGAGTGCGCTCGTTAGCTTGTCTCAGGGTAATGGAGCATGATTCACGCCTCTCAGGTTCGTACAAAGACCAACTTCATAAGTCGGTGGAATGTTCACTTTCCAGTGTGGCCGGGCAGCCATCATCACAGAAGTTGAACCACACCATCTCATCCCGGCTGTTTGTCTCACCATTATGACAGGTCACTATGACAAAATTAATTGAGAGACATAATTATATTAAACGAAACAATGGTACTCATTTATGTATAATGGAGAAGGAAAGTATGTAAGAACGGAGGGGTGTTGTTGTTTAACCTGATCCTCGGCAGAGGTACCTCACAGATCTTTGATCTGTATATTCCATGAGGTATCCTCGCAAACGAGAGTCCTAATGGAATCACTTCAGTAAACTTAATATAACTAAATAATCTCAGGCCAGCCAAGCTTTTGGCTGGGAAAGGAAAGTGGCTCGCATAAGCCTCCATCACAGGAAAATGCCTACAACGCCGAAGCAGAGGAGGAGAGATGGGAAAAAGGGTCACTCTTCTATTCAAACTATGCTAAAATGAAAAAGTGAGTTTACCTAGTGTAGCTAAAAGTGTTGGGATGCACACTGGTTTACGTGAAGATGAGGTGGATGATTTCCACAGAGTTCAACACCATCACCTTATGTGAGTTAAAGATATTATTATTTTGTTGTTGTTGCTTCATTTATGTGGGCCTTCTTACTAGAGCCTACTCTAACATTTAGTTCTTAATTTCACACATGTCTAGTTTTTGCCGCAAGTGGATATGTGTTCTTCCTATCTTTGACATATAGGTCTGTATGGCGAGAATGTTTGGTTTCCACATGGTCACAACCATGGAGCATCTTCCTTAGACCGACAGCGTGCAAACGTGTCATCTGGTGCAGCTTCAGAATCAAATAATGATCCTGTCACATACCACATAATAACTACAAATAACAACACAGGAACAAGTCACATTATATTACATAAGCATTTTAAAAGCATGTATCTATTTATGGTGGGGAGAGGGGGGACAGATATCCAACTATGGCGAAGGTGTGGTGGGCTCCAAGGCCGCACCTAGTCACTGTAGAATTAGATTGCGATCTGTGTCTTTATCTGCCACCTAGCGTTTCAAGTGTGGATCATGTGAGATCCGCACCCTAGGACTTAACATTTAGCTGTCTTTAGGATTAATTCGGAAAGCCCAAGGAATGCACTGCTCTTATCCCAACACTTATAATAGAGAACATAATTATTTTGCAGCGATTCCTACTTTGGCATGGTACTAAATAATATGTATCCGAAGATACAGGGGAGATGTGTGCGGTCATTGACACTTTGATTCTAACTGCTCAGAAACCCCAATAGTTTCTAAAGTCAGTACTAACCAACGTGCCAGAGGGACTCAAAACAATTAATAGGCCCTGAAGCCAGAGGAGCGAAGAAAGAGACAACTGCTCGTATCCTACTAATTTAGGAGGCCCTAAGGTTATAGCCAATTTATACAAAAGAGCTGGTGCATGGTGTATAGCTTATCCACAGCTCCCGGAAAAGAGGCGTACACAAATATCTCCTAAAGAGCAGTCGTCCCTAACTCCTTATTAAACCTATCCTATCGAGCTAAAATAGCCAGGTTTAGTTGGCCGCATGTCAGGTTCGCATATTGTGAACATGAACAGTGACCTCAGTGAAAAATTGATGCTGTGCGGGGAACAGGATGGTGTGTTTGTTGTTGCTGCATAGTGTAACCTAAGCAAAGTGTGGTCCAAGTTTTTGCACACACAAGCAAAATGATTTAACTTGGATGGCTGCTGCCATATTAGCAACTAATACAGTACAGTAAAAATGTGAGGTCACATGACCTTGCGGTGCCTATTAGTCATCGGCACATAAATGAAAACAAATAAATATATACAATTAAATACATAATCTATAAAAATAAGGTCTCACACGACCTTGCATGTATCGGTACCTAATACATAAATATTACTATAAAAAGGTTACAGTGTACCTATTAGTCATCGGTACAAAAATAGTCCTATAATCACTGTAGTTGAAGCGACACATATCTGGGACGTGAGATGGCATGATTCTGAGTTGCTGCTAAAGAATATCCGCAGATGAACTGACTGATGCGGCTCATACTCATGAATGGTGAAGATGAACTTTGCGGATGGCTAGTAGCTAGTCATGTAAGAATACACATATAGAATTATGCGGATATGTAGGATTTCTGTACTGGAGTGAATTGAAGATGCTCCATAATACTGGTTAAGGGCTATGTTGAAAAGTTATTTGAATGCAATAGCATCTTTGCGGATTCACAAGCCATTCTCTCCACATGCTAATGTGCATTGGTAGGCAATCTCTGACGCCCACACATGCGTGCTAGGCAATCTCGCGTATGGTTTTAGACACACGTATCATCCTACCCTTGGAATGTACCCGGTCCGTCCATTCTGTACCCAGATTGACTGGGACAGTCCATACCTGAAAGGTCGATCTGCACTACAATAGCATGGATCGTCTTGTGCCGTAAACCTATCACCTGCCTCTCCAACAATGGAGGCAACTTTCATTAGTACTGGTTATGGGTACGCCCACAGAGCTGCAAATTAGACTGTTCCATTATGTTATAAGTGTCTCTGACTTTGAAGCGCCCATGTTGCCGAATATATCACTATTACTGGAAATATTGCCCACCGATGCCAACGCGCATTTGAATTGTGACCACAGTTTTCTATGTCGCCCACAGACGCCCACACACGCTGGTGACTAACAGGCACTTCGCCCACATATGTCTACTTTCGCTGATGACTAACAGGGGCCAAATAAACTTTTGTGTTAAAAGAACGGACTTGCCCTGATGACTAATAGGCGCTTATCTTTAATGTAGTATAGTTATTTCATTTTCATATGTAGCGCTGATTACAAGTAGGCATGGTAGGTCTATATCTGTATCTGTATCTGTACTAATACCGGGTAAATTTCATACTGAGCATCATGCCCAAGTGCACGTCTTGATAAAGATGGCTGCTCCATCTCAGGAATAAAAGCAGTTTATATACATATTTACAGTGATTTGCGGAGACTTAGATAATCACCTCCCGGATGTAGCTCTTGAACGTGTCTACATCCGGTGCTGAGATGATGCTGTCAGCCAGGCCATTCCAGATCAGCACAGTTCTTGGAATAAAAGAACACTGGTATTGTTGGATGCTAGTCTGGATTGTCTGTAGCTTTTGTGAGTGACTGCGCCTGGTGGTGGATATTGACACTTTCTGAGGATGGTATTCGGGTGGTATTGCTACATGGCCATGTAGAATTTTGTACATGAATGTCACATTTGTTTTTCTTCTTCCCTGTGCGAGTGTCTCACATCCTTGTTAGCATGCCGGTAACACACTACCGTGAATATTTATAGACAGGTCGAGCTAGCACAACTCTTGCTGCTTTCCTCTGGACAGCCTCGATGGATTGGCATAGCCTCGACGAATTGGCATAGATCTTTTGTTGGTGGGTCTCAAACTGTAGAGCTGTATTCCAGTTTTGGCCTGACTAGTGTCTGGTATGCCTGCTCCTTTACTGATTGAGGGCACCCACGAAGGTTTCTGCTGAGGAATCCAAGAACTCTGTGAGCTGAGCTTGTGAAGTTGTAGATATGTTTGTTCCATTTTAAGTTATTGGCCAACTCCACTCCGAGGTATGGGTTTGATATGGTCTCTTTTAGGATCTGAACTTCCATTGTGTAGTGGGTACTGTAGCTGGATCTACGCTGGGTGACATCTATGATGTTGCACTTTGCTATGTTGAACTTCATTTTCCAGGTGTCAGTCCATGACATACGTGTGTCTAGGTCTTTTTGCAGAATCTGTTGGTCTTCACTGGATTCAATGGTGCAGTAGAAAGACAGTCATCTGCGAAGAGACTGATTGTTGAACTTATGTCGTCGGCGATATCATTGATGAAGACTAAGAAGAGAATCAGTCCTAATACTGAGCCTTGAGGAACACCAGACAGTAGCTCTGTTGAGTTGGATGATTCTCCATTAAGGATTACTCTTTGGCGCCTGTCGGTGAGGAAGTCCACGACCCAGCGAAGGACGTCTCCTTGTATGCCATAGTGGTGGAGTTTTGAGAGTAGTCGCTTGTATGGCACCTTATCAGACGCTTTGGCGAAGTCCTGCACTGATACATCAACTTGTTTCAGTTGGTCTAGTCATTTGGTGAGGTCATCCGTTGTGATGACAAGCTGAGCCTCACATGATCTTTTGGATCAGAATTCATGTTGGTTAGGATGGAGTATGTCGTTCGAGTTTAGGTGTTGCATTGTCTGGCTGGCTATGATGTGTTCTAGTAACTTGCATACAATAGATGTTAGTGAGACAGTCCTGTAATTGGATGCTTTTGTTCGGTCTCCTTTTTTGAAGATTTGTGTGATGTTGGCTTGTCTTCAGTCTGATGGTATGGTAGACTGATTCAGTGATTGTTCAAATAAAGAGGCAAGGATTGGTGTTATTTGGCTAGCTGTTTCTTCGAGGATTCTTGCTATAATTTGATCAGGGCCTGCTGCTGTAGATGGTTCAGTCTTTTCATCGCCTTTTCAACTCCGTGTGATGTCATCTGGATGTTTCTGAGGCTGTTGCATGATGAGGATAGTTTTGATGGGCAGTTGTTAAGGTTTTCCCTGGTGGATGCTGATGTGAATTGTTCATTCAATGCCCCCGCTTTCTGTTTAGAATCTGTAATGATTTGTCTATGCTGTCTCAGGGTGCTGATGCCTACAGTGTCTTGGCGCCTTGATTTGCTATACCTACAGAAATCTTTGCTGCTTTTGTCATCTTCTGGGTTAAGCATGTTCGTGGTGTAGTCTTGATATGAAGAGCGTAGTTTCTGGTGTACTTGTCTACATATTTGTTGGAACCGCTCCTTATCTTTTGCTTTCCCAGTGTTCTTGGCTGTGTTGTATGCTCTATGTTTCTGTTTGATTAGCTTTTTTATATTTTGTGATATCCATGGAAGATCGGTGTGGGTTCCCAGCACATTTTGTGGGATGTTCTTTGCCATGGGTTGTGTGATGGTATCTTTGAAGAATATCCAGTTTCTTCCACTGTATGGGTGAATGGTATGCGGCTAAAATAGGTTCGATGTAATATCATTCCCGTTTACTTTCCTGTACAGGGAGATCTTGCGAGGAGTTGGTTGGTTGGGCTGTGACATCGATGATAAGAGTGTCATGGTCAGCTATTGGTGGTATTGTGTGTGTGTTTTATTTACCAGGATGAGTAGTAAATAATATATCTAATAGATTGTCTCCTCGGGTTGGATGTCTATTTACTTGCTCCAGGGAGGCATCATTTATGGTGTCAAGGAGTAATTGTGAGTGTGCTCTCTTTTTATCTCCTGCTGTTGTGGAGTAGTTTTCCCAGTTGATGCCACCCAAGTTAAAGTTTCCACCAAGATAGATTTGTGTTGATGGACAGGCTTTTTGCACTTTATTTATTGCTACACATGGTTCGTGCAGTGCTTTGATGTTTGCTGTCGGGCTCCTGTAGAAGGATCCAATGAGGGCTGTTTTGTTACCTGCTAGGGAAAGTTCAGCCCAGACAATCTCATGATCTGTTTCGAGGTCTTCGCGGCGTGTGCATATGAGCTCTGGTTTGGTAAGTATGATGACGCTTCCACCATCTCTGTTACGGTCAGTCTGACCTTATTACATTGTACGTTGTATAGATACGACGAGCGCCGTTTTAGTATTTGCAGTGTCTATTTTCAGTATTGTTACCTTTTTCGGTTATGTTAAATAGTTATCTATTTTCACTAAAAATGCGCACATGCCTAAACTAATACCAAATAATTACATTAATACACACACTTAAACTTTCTAATATATGGCAACATAATTTCACTAGAGTCGTCTCCCATGCCCATGCGGCCTGGGATACGGCGATAAATCCTAACTAGTGTTAAGCTCAGGTATTTTGTAAGGATAGAGTAGCTAGGGACAACTGCTCAAATGAAGGATAGCTGTTTTATTGTAAAGTCTCTTTCCCGGCAGTGCTGCTTTGCTACACAAGCATGCTGGATTGACATAATTGACCATCAACTTAAGGCCTCATAAATTACTTTTTTGAGCAGCTGTCTCTTTTACGACCTTTGGCCATCTGGCCCACCTAATTGTCTGGTAGACCCTCCCCTGGTTTGATTAGCGCTGACCCAGGGGGGATCGCTGAGGTTTCCTGATGGTGAGAATCAAAACGGCGATGTTTCACATGCATGCCCCCTGTACAATCCCTGTGCAAACATAATTATAGTAGGTACGTCCTAGCAGTGGACCTCATGGGCAATTTACATAACCCTAAATGCAGCTAAACATTACCTCCAGGCGGCGAATCTCATATGGTTCGCTCTCGTCATGCTGGTGATGACTGAGAATGCGGTTTGCAGACTAATTCAATGGTGCCTGGGAAAAGCCAAATATGCTCTTCACGCGTTCGAGGAAGGTCGCTAATATCTGCTACCCGCTTCCTCAGCTGTCGCCGTAACTAGATACGTCGCCTTCTTATGCTTTTGTATGTTATCTGTCCATGTTTTGTGATATGGTGTTGTGCTGACACGTGGCATGGGAGTAGCTCATCGGCTTCCTGGACCCGTCGCTCAGCCTGAGGGTGGAGTCCAGTGGGTACGTGCCAAGAAACGCTACCCAGGCTATTCTGCCAGGAGGACAACCTGTTCTAAAGTTAAGTAGGTGATAGGCCATTTGAGGCAATAAATCCCTATGTGTCTGGACCAAATAACTAAAGGTTGACTTAGCTCCCCTGGATGGACCGCCCAAATAATGCAGTGACGACTAAACCAGTATCTAGCATAAGAGGTGACTGAGTCGGATTCTGTTGAAGCCAGCACTCTGCCTCCACGTAACACAGCATGCATCCCTTAAACTTATATAACACTACGATAATATAATATATTATACATTATGCACTAGTCTGAATGGGAAGTACGGCTTCGCCAATGCTCCTTCCTCTGCTTCAGCGTTGTAGGCATTTTCCTGTGATGAAGACCTGCACAAGGAATTTTCCTCTCGCAAAACCAACTTGTTGGCCCGCTTGAAGCATTAGTTTATATTAAATTAATTAGCCGCGTCAGGGTGCCTCCCTTGCATGCGCAACTATTGTATAATTAAGGATAGGATATGTGTCTTCGGCGAGAAATCATTACAGTCCATCCATTACGTCTCATTTATATTATACTTAGTTGACAATCTACTATCTAGTAAGCCAGTCCTTGACTCGCCAGCATTATGTCTTTTTAGTAGTATTCTTTCTAAGTAACACCATGCAGCGTCATGGCTACACCAACAGTCGGGACGATTCGGTGGTGTTTGCTGTTCCCAGCAATGGTCGCCCGGCCCCATGGAAATGATGTCGTTCTGCTGACCCTGTGGGTCGGATTTTGTGGTCGCCAGTGCCGTGCTCGTCCTTACCTTAACCAACCCCGAGGCTAGCTGACCAGCATCGTCAGGCCGGCTGTGAAACACAGGATACCGAGGAGGAGCTCGGCGGACGACGAGGCGTCGAAGCTACAATACACAACATTGGACCCTACTATGGTTGGATGAACTTATATTGATGGAAGCCCACACGAGGCATTCTTCTCGCTTCAGCAATAGCTTCTCTTAGAAGGCTGTTTTATATATATAATCTAATTCAGTGTCAGCGTTGCTGACCCTTTATCATTATATTTATCACTTAGGTACTGTATAAGATAAGTCGTTCTCTGGCTAGATACCAATCAGCTTGAGACGGTAGCTCTAATTAAATCAGCAAGACTAACATCGGCTTAAACCAACGCAACCCAGCCTTCGGCCAGCACCAATAGCTACGCCGAACAATGACTAAAATTAGTATAAATCAGTGGATAAACATACATGTATGCACGCCACACCAGATTAATGGATGGAGCTATGGTGTTTAACCACGATGTATGAAGGAATGCTTGCTCAGCCTCACTGGAACGTTGCCATTCTGCCAATCCCAGAGATCGGCTTTTATATTCTCTGGAGCATCTGACTCCCACCTCTGATGAACGAGAATCCCCGAAAACTAGCCAGCACATCCGTCGGGCCAATCCATACCTCGCGCACGGACCAGACCCCATGAAAGAGGAAAAACACAGATGTGATGACGCTGCATTACAAACGTATAAAGCTATTGATTATAATATTCTGCATATTTGTCTATATAACGCAGAAAAACACAGGTACAACAGTTGGCCTACATCAATGAATACATTTTCAAAGATCACAGAGATCAATAAGCTATGGCATCGAGAACCGCAAAAAGTGGTGCCATTATAAATAATCATCACCCAATCAGACGACATAGCAAGTGCCATATGTACTAACATAGATTCAGTGCCCTTAGCGGTTGCTACCAACACGAGTCAGTAGTAAGCCTGATAGTCATTGATTTCTTATGCAGCTGTAATACAATATAGCCAGTGCGAAGTCAGTGTGTAAGCGAGACCAAGACAACCGAGAGTGAAACTACTAGATGCAATTAGCTGTAATGCTAAATCTCACAACAAACAGTGCGCCATTCATCCTCAATACAGTTGTACCGACATTTCTTTACATGGAACTGTCAATAAATTTCCTGTTGACAGGAACTGTGCTTAACATATTTGTGTTAGTCTATCCCATAGCATCGAAGAAGTACCAAATTCCTCTATTTATTTCTATAGCCAGTCTTGCAGTAGCAGATCTGTGTTCTTGTATGGTGGGGTCGATTATGTCATTTGAAACATATAAATATAATGGTAGTATACAAATCTGCCGGTTATTATATTTTCTTTCTGGGATTGGTATTACTTCTAGTACCCACCAGTCTGGTGCTGTTTGCTGCAATCCGGTTTTTACCAGGTGTGTTATGCTATCAAATCTCTTGCCAGACTGACGGTTGCCTTCATGAGGAACTGTTGTCTTGGACTCTGGGTTGCCGTGTGCAGTCTGTGGATTGGATATATCTACCAAGTTGCCCTGTTTAGCCAGATCGTGGAGAATAAGTTCAGGAATCGTTGTTACCGAGGAGGTGGCAGCACGCCTTTTATAAAATACATGTTTGTAATCGGTAATACGATTTATCCAGGTGTGTCTATCATTTTCCGACTTATATTCAAATACATCCAGGTTATTCAAGCTAGGAAGTTAATTGAAGTATCACAACAGCGTCAAAATGCAGATGCTCGCGCCATTGCAATGATTATAGTGGTTTTCTTGTTACAATTGGTACATTATAACACATTTAATATAATCCCTAAGAACCCAATCTATTCAAAGGCATACATGGAACTTAGTGGAGATGTACTCGTGTTTATGATGCATTCAAACAGCGCCATAAATCCCATTATTTACTGTTTTGCAGCCGAGTCGGTAAGCAATGATATTATAACATTCTTGTGTAAATACAACTTGCTGCGCAAGTAACTGCCTCGTTGAAAATTATTAAACTATATTTTTATTAATCATATTTATTTGAGAAGATGTGTATCAGTCATTTAGAACATACTTGTATTGGATGCTGTTATTCTGTCATTATGTTCAGTGGTATTTGTGATTAGTTGAATCAGAACTATTGTAGCTCGCGGGGTGGTGTCGGGCTGTTCCGGTGTTTAGTGTCGACTCGCCGTGTCGCATGTACACGACGAGTGATGATGTTGGCTAGCTCCCTGTCTCAGGGTTACGGATCCCGTGTGATACTGCCCCATGGGTAACAAACACCGGCTCCTAAGGCCGGTGTAACTCAATCATTCCGGTGGAGCCGTGCGACCAGTGTCGCGAACATTAAACACAATGGTCTCATCCCAAGAGTTTGTGTCACCGGTATGCCTGCCCATAGCAATTCGTGATCTATGGACTTAAACTATTTGATTTGATGACCTAACTAAAATAAGTCTATACAATAGTTTTACCTAAACAGACCGTCAAGTCTGCTAGATAAAAAGGATGAGCATACGAAAATACAAGACATAGAGACAGCGTGATGAACTTTTAAATGCGGGACTCCCGGATGTACCACACAGACTCACAGGCCCACAGAGGTATCCCCGCAAGGGAGACTCCCTTACACGCGATCACTAATTAACTTAATATAAGTTATTATACCTCTAAGCTGAAAAGGAAAGAAAGTTTTCTTGTTGAAGTGGCGAAAGGATATGTACGTCACGCGTGCACTACTCCTGATGCTCTTTCTGGGCGAGCAGTAGTAGCCTCACATGGGCCGTCACCACTGAATCTTTGCGAGAGGCAAGTGCCTTGCGTGGGCCTCCGTCACAGGAAAATGCTGCCACCGCTTAAAGCTGGAGAAGCGTATTGGCCAGAGAGGGCCCACTCTAATAATCAACCAAAATGCTACAAAGAAAAGACCATACCTAGTGAAATTATGATTATAATGTTGCGTGCTGTTTTACGTGAGGACGGGATGAGCGATTCCCGAGGGATTCCCACGCCATCGTCTTATGTAGTTTTAAGTATGCTGGATGAGTAGTTGCCGCTTTTATTTATGCGGGCCTTCTTCTATGCCTAACATAACATTTAGTTTTTAAAGACAAGAACTAGTTTAGTCCGCAAATGGCAAGTACCCTGCCTAGCTTTAGATACGGCTGTCATTGAGAGCGGGCGTCCCAAGACGTCAATTCTGAAGACAGCGTGCATACATGTTATTTTGCAAGACCTCCGCGCTGGGTGAGAATCCGGACATCTTGCTCCATAACCACATAAAACGTCACAGAACAAGGGTTACTGTTCACATAAGCAAGTTTAGGCAACTGATTCTATCGTTACGGTGGGGGTAAGAGAGACGAATACCCACCGTGAATGTCCTTCCCGTGAGGGCATGGCAGATCCTAACATCTTGCTCAGACATTCTTACAGAATTCGGTGGGGATGCATATCTCGCCCGTCACCAGGTCCTATGGAGCTAACTTTTTAACCTGATGTGAGGTTTAGCGCAAGTTGCCCAGATATGCACTGCGGTGCGAGGGAGACATCCTAGAAAATGAAAAAGAAATTAATAATTATAATGTGTTTCGCAGTGCTTCCTACATTGGCAAAGATATCTAACTACTAGGTATCCGAAGATACACGGGAAATGTATGCGACACCACACCCTGGCCATCACTGCTCGGAAACCCCATTAGTTTCCCAGGGTCGGATCAGCCCATGGTGCGGATAGGGACATCCAAGCAATTAAGAAGCCATAAGGCTTAGTGGAACATGAAGAGAGACAATAATTTATAAATGTGAGGCCCAAGAGGTATGTTGGCCAATTTTACACAACCTTGCCAGAGTGCGGGGCTAAATTATCGCAACTACTGGAAAAGAGGCGTACACTGTGTGTCTCTTAACGAAGAAATTGTCTCTAATCATATTAAACCTATCCTATCGAGCTAAATGGAAAGGCTTTTTAGTCGGTAGCATGCCGGGCTAAACAGAGTTATAGTACGGACAGCGACCTCAGTGAAAAATTGTTGGTGGCCGGAGAAAATGATGCATATATAAATGTTGCTGTATAGTGTTTCCTACATGCACTGCAGTCCTACGTTTTCCGCAAATAAACAAAACATAAGAACAAATGGCTGCTTGCCATATATAAAACTAACCAGTACAAGTAATACGGTGTGAAATGATTAGATAATATATAAAGTACAGGTTGGCAGACCTACTACGGTGCGGTTGGTAAAACACCTTGCAGTAAAATAAGAATAACTATAAACAGATAAAGAAATTATAACTAGCCGCCCTAAGACCGTTACAGTTCCTTTTAGTCATCAAAACTGTTTACACAAATAAAGTATAATAATTACAAATGTAACTAACGGAATATTAAGATGTTAAGTATAGTTATTTGAATAATCGGTAGCCATTCTTAATGACGGGCTATCGTGTTGCTGAAATTGATACGTCACCCATGGTGTGATGTGAGTTGACGCATTCTCTGGAAGCTAGAAAGTTCCCACATGTTGGTTCCCGCAAACAGGATTCCCGCATGCAGTCCAGGACGGGAGCGGATCGAACTCATGACGGTAATCACAATATAAGAATGTCTAACGAGCAGTCAGTAAGTGATACAATAACATTACTGCTAGGAAGAAAGGTCCCGTACACCGATAGTACAGATGGAAGTTAAGAATAACCCGTTTATCAGCGGGGGTTGTCGAATACGGATGAAGATAGATAACTAAGCTTACGGTGCGTGGTACATCAGTTAGCTCTTAAGACGTACCTAGCAAAGTCTACTTGCTGCGGTCAAAAAGTTTAAATAAACATGCACGACATCAGTGCGAGGGGGGGGGGGGGAGGTTGAATAACCACCTCTTGGCGTGGGCGGCATATCCGGCGAGTCATCCACCAAAGAACATCGCTGCCTCTACATCTGTAGAATCACATATTCAGGCTGGGAAAGGCCTCACCGCAAGTTTGTGTTCCGAGTTAGTTCTTGATTTAGTCATGAACAATATTATCAAAAGTTTCCAAAAATACTCCTGAACAATCAGGAGATACACAGTTCTTTTGGGTGCGGTGGCTTGGGTTGCTGCTGTCGGCTACGGGAGAGAAACCGACTGAGACTGAAGTGATATATGTAATACCTGTCTCGCTGATAGTAGCTGTAACAGATAGAACCTATTCGGCCCCTGGCCGAGGACGAGGATGCTCTCGAGTTTTGGATTTCATCTCATTTTATACTACTCATGACGTCATAGGCGCGGGCTTCAACCAATGATCGGCCGAGCAATAGCCAATCAGAGCGCAGCTAATAATGACGCAGGCGAATGTTCTAGAACATTCCAGAATTTCTGCGCACAGATGGTTCCGACGTCACGGCAATATTTTGAAGATAATAAAGGGAGTTTTCTGTGGATAACTCAGCCATTTCCTAACAGATTTTGAAATGGTTTACAGATTCGGAAAGCCCGTCGAATTCTGGTCTTGATTGATGCCAGATTCAGCGGGAATAAACAATTATAAAGGATTACATTGTACCGACTCGGTACACTAAAAGTGCCATCCTATCTTGGTCGTGAAATACGCGCACTGTCAAAACAGTGGTAAGCGACGAACTTAGTCGTTTTTTAAAGACGAAATCTCTCTCATAGGCTCATATACGCTTATAGCTCTACCCAGGGGTTGGGGGCGTGTTCATGGAACGAATCCAGGACGGGCGGCGCGTACCCAGCTTAGCTGGTACGGCCGGCACCTGACCGGTCGATCCGAATTACACCATGAACTGCCAATCATGTCTTCACTTCCTTATCACAACTATTAATCAAAAGACGATGCTTTCTGGTCTTTGGCCTATTGCAAGGGAATGTAAATATATCTTATTATAGTGAGGGTGGGACGTGGCGGGGATCAGCCGTTTGTGACATTTTGAAGAAGAAAGAAATCTTCTTAAAGTTCTTAAAGGAATTTGAGCTGAATTCTAGTGGCGATCAATCCTGCCAATCAAGTTGCCAGATCCTAAAGTAACCTATTTACCGACCTCTCCCTCTCAGCCATCTACTATCTCTCACCAGATCACTGAACTGTCAGATTTCTAAATTCAATTTTTTGTCATATGATGACCATTAAAAAAACGTGGATACAGTATTTTAAGCTGTTACTGCCTAACACAGCAACAACTATCAACAACATCGTTTCGGAAAAGACTGAGTTTGTAGCGATTAGCCGTTTACCATCAAAGTCATGTGTACTACTGCTAGCAATAGCACGATTAGCTTTAGTGGATGTCACATGGAATAGCTCAGACAAAACTCAGATTCTAATGTACTTAGACAATCTGGACAGAATCTAGGTAGCTGTGGGTGAAGCATGGAAAGTAGGTCAGACTGAGCTACTTTTGTTAAACTACGTATCTTACCACTACAATTTATGCATTCGCCAAGCCTGATTACCGTATGTGAATTTTCTTTAAACGACAACTTGGAATAAGTTTTTGTGACTGACTGATTTGCTTGTTTGCTTGCTGGCTGGCTGGCTACCTGGCTGGCTAGCTAGCTGGCTGGCTGGCTGGCTGGCTGGCTGGCTGGCTGGTTGGTTGGCTCGCTCGCTCGCTCGCTCGCTGTCTGTCTGTCTGTCTGTCTGTCTGGCTGGCTGGCTGACTGGTTGGCTGGCTGCTGGTTGACGCACTAACTGACTAACTAAGGAATATGACGGTTTATTGCGCTCTACCCAGAGCTACAAAGTATTTATGGCGAAATTTATTTCAACGATTAAAGCTTAATATCTTGGGAAAATCGCAATTTTTACTTTTTCACGATTCTCGATATATTGAGTTTCACATCACAGAAAATCGTAATATTATATGCCATTGCGATATCGGAATATCGAACAAAATTGTGCGCACCTATAACTCTTTGTCAACATCAAATTATGTCGAAAAAACGAGAGATTTAGCACTTATGCACATTACTCTGAAGTAGTCAAGATGCGGATAGTCATATGTGGGATAGTACAGATACGTGGTTTAAGTTTGTACACAATTCCTATATTGACATAAACAAGAAAGCAATTATGTTAGTTGATAATTTTATTCTGAAATGTCCAGACTCAGTTATACAGAAATCGGAACACAATAATATAGTACAATAATAGTAACTAGAAGATATAGTTGCAAGCAACTGTAAATCTGCCTGCTGAAGCTATTTTGACAAGAGTAGCATATGAAATGCTCTCCCTACCGTCTCTCTGTATGATTTTGTCACCTTAATGGCAATAGGATGCCAAATTGTGGGAGGGGTCCAGTTTATATCCTGAGTAATTTTGAATGGTATGGGAAACAGAATACCATCGATGGTCATAAAAAATGAAATCATCTCTAACCTCTCTTTATAGTTTTGGGGAGGTGGGTGCGGTTGACCCCAGATGTCATCGATAAGTATTTGTGCCATTACCCAGTATGGTATCAGAAACAGAATATTATGTATAGTTCTGGGATGTGGAATTTTCTTCCTAACATAACTCTGTTACGGTGGGTGACTTTATTGAATTGGATGAGGATAAGAACTTTGGGGATTTAGTTACCTTAGTGACAATTGGTTGACAATATGGGGCGGTCCAAATATCATGGGTAATTTTGAACCATGATAATAACGGCAACTCTCTACTGAATCGTAGTTAAAACAGAATAACAGGGATGGTTTTGAGATATGAAATGCTCTCCTTAACCTATATCTGTGTGATGATTGTTTCCCTTTGGTGACAATAGAATGTCAAATTGGGGTGGAGTGTCAAATGTCATCTATAATTTTGAGCCGTGATATTTGTGCCCCCTCTCATTGAATTGTATCGGAATCAGGCATATTTTTATAAATTTGTAGCATTCCCAGAATATACGGGTTGTTTTCTTCTTAGTTGTTCACTCCACTGACTCAATTATCATTGTTATTGCTCACCTGGTCAGAATGGACAAGGGAGCTGATGCCATTGCGACCATCCATTGTCCGTCTGTCCGGCATCCGTCGGTTGGATGGACCAATTTTAAATTTATGAGGCAGCGTGCAACCAAGGCAATATAAGATGTAGAAGTTCACCAAATTTCAAGTCGATCGGAGAATAATAAGAAAGATTATAATTACACGTAATTATAATAATCTGCGATAATTTTAACGAAATAGCTCTAAAAACATTTTCAGATGCTCTCATTTTTCGCAATTTTTGAAAATTTTGTTTTACAGTTTTTCGAATATCTCTAGAACGGATGGACCGATTTCGATTCCGTAAAGTGCCGAATGGATGCGCCGAAGAGAACTACACTCGGAACATTGGGGTTATTTTTCAGATCCGAGGTATAATAAGCCGGCTTTCGGCGGTTAAAATTCGAAAGTGGAAATTTTTTCTGCACGAATCAACGTAGTTCACGGCTGGCTAACGATGTTCCAAATTTTGACCGTGCACCGACATTTTGTGGGCATGGGGAGCTAATTCCTACCAAAAACGAAATCCAGTATCGTTTAGCACGAAGAAACAGCCTTGATATTTGACCTTTGACTCCAAAATGAGAGGAACTCTTCGGGAGCAAACGGGTAACATCCTAGCCAAGTATGGTAATGATACCATCAAAACTCTAGTTGTATCGCACTTCAAAGATAAATATTGAAAATCTCTATACATTTCCTATGGGACATTTTTGCCCCCTCAAAGGTGGGTAGCTCGAAAACTACTGGGCAGATCCAAAATAAAAACACACGCCATCGACTCCACCATGTGTCCTAGGAGTTGACCAAGCCTGGAGTTGATCACATCAAAGCTATAGGAGGAGATACGTCATAAACTTTTGGGAGAAGAATCCCTCCCTCTCTAAATGCAAAGGCCAAATAGTGATCCAAGAAGGTATATCAAAATATTAACTAACTAAGGGGAGATTTGTGAGTTGAATTGTTAGAGATCTGGATGAGTTGTCTCCCTTGTTATTGCATTCGCTGCTGCAGGATAAAGAGAATTAATAAAATTATTATCGCGACAACCGCATGCGATATTTCAATTCTGTAAACGGATTCAGAATGTAGATGGCGCTGCGAATCTGTGTCTTAACCACGAACCGATCGGACCAGAATTCGGAAAAGAGAAAAATTCTCTAAGAAAATCGAGGTCGCTTCGAATTTAATTTTTTTGAAAAAAGTTGGGAAAACGAAAAAGAAAAGAAAGTAGACAAGATTTGCGAAAATCGGACCAAAACTCTAGGAAAAGGCGCGTTTTAAAATGTTAAGATTTTTGTCATGAAAAGGATTACTTCTGGCAAACAGTTACTTAGATCAAACCCATATGTAATAGCAATAAACTACAAATAACGGTATATTGGGTTGATGAGGTTGCAAAATGATCTGAATAAATCTCTGGGAGAAGTAGCGTTTGAAAAAAATTGTGACCGAGAATAATAATAAGAAGAAGAAGAAGAAGAAGAAGAAGAATAAAAAAGATCCGATCGTAGAACAAAAATCTGCGTGAAGTTTCTGCACACAGATTAATAATGTACTGATTAATAGTTATCACAATATGCCATCCCATTTCTCTTGAGATTAGACGGAAAAGAGACGTATAAGATAATAATCATTGTTGCCAACAGTTTTGAATATAGCTGCACAAAATAATCTAAAATGTTTGAAAGTAAGCCTATGTAAAATAAAAGTACTAATCGGTCTTATAGACAAGATACTTTGAACTTTTTCCAACGCGATTTGGACGTTAGATAGCCGGTGGATTGATTGGGCTTTATCAGGAATTAGATGAGATGGGCCATTCTGAATCACTTCAAGCTCTGCAGCTATCTGTGGTACATCTTCTCCATCACAAACATCTCCAGGAACCAGAATTGGCATTTCTCTCGTTGAAACTGGTTTGAAATGACGTGTTCCTTCTTTTGATTTCATCACCTAGCTGAACAAATCATGAATCCCTTTCTTCAGATAACATGATGATGATGACTGATTGTATTTTCTGCAGCTGAAGTAGTGACAAATCCTTCAGAGGCAATCCTACACCTGCAATCAGTCCTTCTTCGCTTTTGCCCACTCTGTCTTGCCCTCGGCCGAAATCCTTAACTTCCTCAGGGCCATTCTTGACTTGAATGTATCGAGTCCTGCTTTCTCGAGGTCACCTCGTAGCACGCTTAGCAGATGATGTCCTCTCCTGGCTTTGTATTTGCTGGCTCCGAGTAGGGCGAATTCGAAGGCTCTCTGTGCTGGTGTCTCTTCTGGCATCGTTAGCACATGGCCAAACATGGATCATCTTTGCTGGGCGACTTTTACAGACAGCGGCGACGTATTACACATCTTGTATAGTGCATCGTTGGAAATTATGCTGTCTGGCCATCGGTGTCCAGTGATGGTGCGTATGTGTTTGCGGTGGCAGGCATCGAGTTTGTCTAGAGCTGCCTTAGGAGCTGCCCAGCTGTTACAGTTATACAGCATCAAGGATATGCAGGTTGCATTGTATAAACGTAGCCTCTTTATCAAGGGCATCTTTGATCTACGAATCCATAGCTTCCAGGACTGGAAAGCTATGCTCCCCATGACGCAACATGCAGAAATGTCAGCAGTACTGCAAAGCAGTGAGCCCAGGATTTTACTTTTCCTCCATGGTTCACTGCCACGAAGTGGGTCGTTATTTTCTATAGTTTCATGCTTTGTCGATAGGTATATGTGGGTGAACTCTTTTTTGGATTCATTCATAAAGCGATTCTCAATTTTTAGTTTTTTTTTTGCAGCTATTGGGAGAAGTTCGTCAAGGGGTTTATTTTCCTCGTCTATGAAGTCCACATCGTCGGCATATTCCATCTCTAGCGGCATGCCCAGTATTGACACTGGGGGCGGTGGGGGGGGGGGGGGGGGTAGTTGGTCTTGTGGAACTGTCCCGCACAGATTTCTGACCTGTGTATCAGTTTTAAAACTGATCGTTTAGTCTTCAATGGATAACCGGTAAAAATACTCTGGCCGATGCTGATTACGTTGTCTTGTGAGGTGTTGCTCTGTAATTTCTAAAGCATTTTGCAGAGTGCTGGCTTCAATGACTTCTGTTCGAAGTGAGCAGCATTGCAAGTTTCCCATACAGTTTGATGACTAATTCTGCACAGTCATACGCCTCAGGCCAATAGGTTATAACCTTCTGATGCTAGAACCCCATATACTCAGTATACATAGTCATTGGCTTTGAAATGGTATACCAATATCAGTCTTTAGATTATTTGGTAAGCAATCCGAGGAAATCAACTTATCTAAAACAGGAATCATTGTTTTAAGCAGATTGAAATTTGACAATCTTTACTTCTGTGAAATGAATGTATTCGTCAATGACAGCAAGCAGATAAGTTCCTGATGGTAGTTGACCATATAAATCGACACAGAGTTGTGACCATTATCTGTTTGGCAAATTTCTCATTTGTAGTGGTTCTCTTGGTTTCGACTTTAGCTTCTTAGCCTCAATTCCCATGAAGCAAATTTTCTCTCGAAGGAGGGTTTTTGTTTTTGTTTCTCCATAATGTTAGTCATGGGCAAGTTCTAATGTTATCTTCTGTAAGCTCTGGGCTACAACGATTCTACTATCTCTAAGACTTATACCATCTTGAGTTTCACTGAATTCATTACTGACTTTGCTGTACGATAGGAGTGTGTTTTCATTAATGTTATGGATTCATTTCGACTGAATACCAGCGCTGTGTGCGTGCGTGCGTGCGTGCGTGCGTGCGTGCGTGCGTGCGTGCGTGCGTGCGTGCGTGCGTGCGTGCGTGCGTGCGTGCGAGCGAGTGTGTGTGTGTGTGTGTGTGTGTGTGTGTGTGTGTGTGTGTGTGTGTGTGTGTGTGTGTGTGTGAGTGTGCGTGCGTGCGTGCGTGTGTGTGTGTGTCTGCGTGCGTGCGTGCGTGCGTGCGTGGGTGGGTGCGTGCGTGCGTGCGTGCGTGCGTGTGTGTGTGTTAGATCTTTATTATTAGGAAGCGTGCCATTTTCTTGAGAAGCTTTAAGAAATTCTGTCTGTGACAATGCCTTCAGTATTAGATTCAGTGGTAGGAAGTTGACATATTCCTCTGCTGTCATCTCTTCTCGGCTGTTTGGTGTTGGCGCTATGTAATGGGGGCTCTGGCCAATACCTATTCCGATTGTTTCAGTGATATGGAAGGTGGTGAAGGTCAGTTTAGCTGATTCCAGACTGCCGGAGTAGGTTACAGTTTTCCAGTCCTCCCGTTCATTTCATACTTCGGAGAAGCTTTCACAGCCCTTCCACACCCCGTAAAGAAAACCCTCGGAGTGGCTGGTAGTACTTCGTAGTATCAACGGGTTCGTGTGTGCATTTATACCAAGCGTATATGGAGAATTCTCACCAAATGTCGACATTTAGCTAGGATCTAGAGGATGCCTAGAACAAATTAGTGCTACAATTACAGGCTTTTGAGGTCGAGTCAGCTACATGTTAACGGAATCGTGGAAGAGTTTTGGCACATTAACTCATTAAATTGTGTTTAAAACATGTGTGGCGACTGCTTGAAACTATGAGTACGCAGGAAATTCACTATACTGCCAAGGCTGTTACAGCTTTATAATATCTAATTTACATGTTGCATAGCTTTTTCTATCGACATACAATATATGCATGTGCTAGGGATTCAGTAATAAATATGCATGGGAAATGGTTTTATTAAAAAGTATAGCATTAATATTTTGTGTATCCTTGAAATTATTTCATTAATAAACATAACCTTGTATCAATACCTATCAATACCTGTGCACTTAAGGGATCAAAAATAAATACATATGTGTGCATCTATAAGAGTGGGGAAGTCCAATGATATATGATTTATACACCACATGACAATTATGTTTAGTTCTGGGGGGATTTAAGAATGCATATAAATCATATAATATATGATTCATATAAATGGATATTTGTTATGTACATGTACAAAATAGTAACTTAGAAATGAGAATACTGATGTACAGTAACTTATTACTAAGTATTATATGTTATCTAGTACTCTAAACCGCTTTGCTATGAAATCTCAAGGGGTTAATTGACTAACACATATCTTGTTCTCACTAGGCTATGAAGGCATACTCGTGGTTTCACATTTACTGATAGATGATCAACAAAACGTTTAATAAATGGCAAGCATGTAATTATAGGTATGTAAAGACCATGGACAAATTGACCACGTGCGACAGCTGTGTGGTAAAGCGTTAGGAGCATTTTCTAGGTGGTTCGCACGCTTGCCTATGTGTGTGTAAGAGAAATACCGTATAGAAGTTGATTAGCTGTCAGTATGGCAAGAGAGATATTGTTTAGGACGAACTGCTTTTGGAGAGACTCTTTGGGCGTTAAAAAGAGGGCAGTAGAGGAAATAGTGATTTGTGGATTCATCAGTCTATCTACATGGGCAGCTAGCTGAGTCTGACAGAAAATTGTCAAATAGATGCCGATTTAGATTACTACAACCATTACGAAGCCTACGTAGGATTACATTAGCAAACCTTTGGCCGACATAATACCAGGGAGGAGGTGGTCGCATGGGCCACATGGCCTTAAGTTTGCTCTTGAATTCCGTGAGAGTGGCGGAAAACGTGGCCGGTGCTGGGACAGTATTCCAGAGAGAGACTGTTGCTGGAAAAAGGATCCACGAATGAGCTCAATACGGCAACGAATGGAGTGAATAGGTTTGCATGACGAATGTTGTAGGGGTTTCGTGCCTAGGATAATGAGGGAAGGTGATTATTCAGAATTGCACACGTCATCCCGTTGATAATTTTATATAGCATAACTAATCTGTGAGATTCCCGTCTATGTAAAAGCGTTTCTATTCCTGTTTCTGTGTACAAGTCTTCCGTACGAGCACTACGTGTCATTCCACATACTGTTCTGAGTGCGTCTCCAATCGAGTTACAAGATACTGTGGTATATTATCCCAGACAACGTCTGCGTATTCTAGAGATGGCCTAATAAAGCTTTTGTACATAATTTCATGACATTTCCTGTCTAGGATATATTTTAGGCCCTTGAGTAAAGAAAGTTTGTGTTGAGCATTTGTTATTAAGTTTTCCACGTGAGTAAGCCAAGTGCTTTGTTATTGAATGTAATGCCAAGATGTTTATGGTTGTTTGACGGGAGTATTTCAGAATTTTTGAAATTAACTGGAAAGAATTTACTCTACTTGCTCATTACGCAGAGAAAGAAACAGACTAGTGGTTTTGGAGGCATTAAATTCGACAAGCCATGTGTTAGCCCATTGCGTCATGATCCGAAGATCATGGTCTGTTGTTGCAACGTGTGCTTCTAAGTTATCAAACATTACGTATAGGCAGGTATCATCAGCAAACTGTCTAATATTGTTTAAAATATCGCTGGGCATGTCATTAATAAAGACTAAAAATAGCAAGGGACCAAGGACTGAGCCTTGTGGCACTCCAGCGTGTAAGCGAAGTAACGTAGATTCATTGCCGTTTGTAACTACTCGCTGATAACGGTTTTCGAGATAGCTTTCAAACCATGCCAGTAAATTTTCACAGATAGCGAAATTTCTCAATTTTTGTAGGAGGCCACGATGCCACACTCGATCGAATGCTTTAGAAATATCAAAGAACAAGAACAGTATTTCCTTTTGATCGTCGAGAGCCTGAGCGATATCAGTGTAGATGTCTAATAGTTGGTTTACTGTAGAATTTGACTGAAGAAATCCGGATTGGTATGGAGTTATATCGTGTCTAATGTAGTTGTAAAAAAGTTTAAAAACAGGTCTTTCCATAACATTGCTTAGGCAACTCAGGAGAGATATTGGTTGGTAATTTGAACACAGGTTCTTTTCACCTTTTTTAAGAATAGGTGCTACATTAGCAATTTTCCATGGGGTTGGAAAATGTGCTCTAATAATGGAATGATTAAAGAACTGCGCTAGTATTGGCACCAAAACCGCCTTACTCTCATATAACAGTTTCGGGCTTAATCTGTCTGGACCAACGGCTTAGAAGTGTCCAGAGTAGACAGTACATCTGAGACATCGAGATTTGTTATTGTGATTGAGTTTACAGTATTCTCCGTATACAGAGATAGAGGAGGTAGGTGAGCATTAGTGTCGTCAATTGTGGCGATATTAGACACCACGGTAATTGCTATATACTGCCTAGACAAACAGCTATCTATCTTACCCAAACACATATATAATACACCCAGGGAGTGGTAAACAGGCATTTGAAATTTTGTTGATTTCACATGATTTCACAAAAATCGTTGAAATGTTAGGAAATACGAGGTGCATATGATTTTCTGGAGCTCTACGACGTTACTGTAATTGTTCTTGATGGGTTGGCGCCACGTGGTACCGCTAATCACAGTAGGTGGAATCACTGCATCATAACGGCTGTAGCTATATTTTGTTGTGTATTCATGGTTTCAGCATATCTACGGTTTCAGATTATGGGATATCGTCATAAATGGAAGCCTATCGATATGAAACTTGGCATATATTATGGGAGTTGTAGCACCCTTATGGTGACTTACTATCTCTTACTAATCCTTAAATTCCTGGATACAGTGAATGATCAAATGGCATACTCATTGTTTCACTAAAAACTTCCCCAAAATCCGTTATATGTCAAAGTTTCATTTACTAACACACATTTTTACTCAAAACAGGTATGATGTAAATTCCTATAACGATAGTGTAATGTACACAGCGATAAAACTGTTCTTTAGTTATATTACATACCGGATTGGTGCCTAAGAAAGAGTGCATACTCATGGTTTCACATAATTTCCCCAGCATAAGAATAGTTGCCAAAATTCAGAGTCTATACAAAACATATTCATTTTTGTTTCAATATGTGCACAGAACATATGGAATCATAACTAGATTTTATTTGGATGCATTACACTGCACCATGTACTTATAAAACAGAGGTTATAGTAATTAATACAGAAAAATTACTGAAAAATGCTTTTAAAAATATGACATGTTAATACCCACAGTAGTCAGATTTCTCGTCAAAAACATAGAAAACTAGCTATCCCCTGAAAGCTGGGTATCCCCTGAAAGCTATGAGAAATGTGCGTGCGTATAACATATACACCTCATCATAAATATTACATTAAAGGCATTAGAGACCCAAAATCTGTTTGATAATGTTTCGTGAAAAGTGACCATATATATGAAAGCTCAATGATAATAACAGCATGGCGAGGTGGCCATCCCCAGTTGTCTTCCCGGAGTCTTTGACGCTGCCTTGATGCATTGGTAGTCCCCTCTGCGTAAACTGTGTCCTAACTGCACAGTGCGAAATGTATGTTCATTCGCCATCGTCCTCATTAACACTCCACACCCCTGTCCTATTATGCTTAGCCTTCTGAGTGACTTCAGCGTTAGTTATTCCTCTATAAAGAATTAGCTGTCACCGTATACTGTATTATATATTTCCTGTGCGGATATCCTGATGTAAGGTTGGAGATGTATGTCGGAGCAGCTTGCTGAGAGATATCGATGGATGGGGTGGAGGTAGTCGTCTGTGCAGAGTCAGTTGTTGTTGATGTGATTGCAAACTCGGTTGCTGCTATGATGGTGTTGTTGGCGTTGGTTGTTGGTTAGTGGACTCAGATGCTGGGATGTTGATTGCAGAGTCAGATACTGGTGGTGATTGTGCAGAGACGGATGCTGGTATGGTAGTTGTAGTGGTAGAGGTTGCTGGGGCCATATGCAGGTGTCTTGGCTAATGTTGAGCATTACGGTGATGCTTTTTTCAGCAGAGAATGAAAGGATGAATGTATGGATGTAGGCAATTTTGGTCGTGTGGATGTCGGTGGTGGAAGTGAGGGTGAGTTCTGTGCCTGGCAGTGTGCAGGAGGCGGTGCTTTGAATGTGTAGGTCATTCTCGGAACTGCTGCTACTGAGCACTAGATCTGTGGTGAGTAACTCGGCTCTGGTACTAGACGCCAGCGAAGGTGGAGAGGCAGCTGGAGTAGATAATGGAGAGATGTTGGTGATCTTTGCTGTCCATTTCGATCATGCGGAGAGCTTTCGCTTCCTGTTGGACAGATATGCTCTGAGGTGCACAATACGTTGATGTATCGCCGGAAGAGGTACAATGAACTCAGGTCTAGTCTCAGCAATGGTGCATTCTTCCTCTATAAAAAGGCTCTATCTCTTGCGGTAAGAAGATGACGTGGATATTGCAACTTAGCCTTGGTAAGATCTTTCTTGGCGTATGGAGAAAATTGTTTTGCAGGCAATGTATTATATGCGTTCTCCAAGATGCTAACTCTGGCAGTTGGTGACCATTACGTTGTGACGCATGTTCATCTTCTTGTAGGGGAGATCGTTGCATACGAGTATCTGATGAAGAGGTTCCATAGAGGCTTCTTCTATATTAGCTGCAGAAGTTGACAGAGTGTTTTTATGGGTTTCCATGATGGTAAGTTTTGAAGAATGTGCAAAAAATGCCTTCCGAATTAGATGTACAAGATCTTTATCATGCCAAGAAAGGGCCCTAGTGGTGTGCAAATGTTGCGTGGGAGAAACAGGATGAGTGGCGGGTATGGGTTCATTATGTAGGCGAGATTACATCACGCCACAGGAATTCTTTTATAACAATTCCTCCATGTTTTCCTCAGATTTAGCTGTCGCATCGTTGGGTTTTCCATTTTTGTTGCTTCTTTTGGTCAGTCCGTCGTGTATGTATGGCGTGTCCATCATCCAGTAATGAGGGTTTCAACATTTTATTCCATCACGATGGCTCCAAGATGCTCTGAATTCCGCCATTGTATTCTTAATGACCAAGTGTAGATTGCGCATGTTGTTGGAAACTTGTCATAGGGGAGGACTGTTGAAAAACTGATTTCCAGCATTTTCCTAGCATTCCACGGAGACAGGTGCCTCCATGATGGGTGGGGTGGGGTGGGGTGGGGTGGGGTGTGCATTGGAACAAGAAGGAAGGACGAGAGTTATAAGAGGAGGATATATGCATATTCTAGCTATGGATCTATTGTACTATTGACGACATCGGAGCGTCTGGAATGACTTCAGGGGATGTAGTAACCAGCTTGTATGGGTTATCAGTCCCCTACAAGTAAAACCGGTAAAACCGGGGGGGGGGGCTATAGGTTTGAACTCTGTCTGTCTGTCCATCCGTCCGTCCGTCCATCTGTCTGTCCATCCATCTGTCCATCTGTTGCAGTTGGTTTCCGCACTTTTTAGGTGAAAATCGGTGCATCGCTTTAGTATACGGAGTTACAGAGTAAGTTGGAGTTTCAGACATTTTCGTCAATTTTTCATGGAGTTATGCCCCCCCCCCCCCCCCCCCCCCGCCTTTCGACTTATGAAATACAAAAAATACATTTTTCGCAGTCTTTCACGATATTATACTGAGAACTGCTACATTGCTTTGTTATGAGAAGTTACAGACCAAGTTCGAGTTTCAGGCGGTGCGTAAATTTGTGAATGTTGTTATGCCCCCTTTCGACTTAGGAAATATGAAAAATATCAGCTCTCCGCACTTTTTTCGCACGCCTTCAAGATATTTAAGGAAAAATCACTACATCGCTTTAGTCTAATGGGTTACAGAGCAAGTTCGAGTTTCAGACATTTTCGTCAATTTTTCATGAAGTTATGGCCCTTTCGTTTTATGAAATACGAAAAATATTAATTTCCCACACTTTTTTTCACAGTCTTTCAAGATATTCTACTGAGAATTGCTACATTACTTTGTTATGAGAAGTTACAGACCAAGTTTGAGTTTCAGGGGTATGCGTCAATTTTTGATGGAGTTATGCCCGCTTTCGACGAAAATTATTGGCTTTCCGCACTTTTTTCGCAATCCTTCAAGATATTTAAGGGGAAATTGGTACATCGCTTTAGCATAAGGAGTTACAGAATAAGTTCGAGTTTCAGACATTTTCGTCAGTTTTTTCAGGGAGTTATGCCCCCTTTCGACTTATGAAATACGAAAAATAATAGTTTTCCGTCCTTTTTCTCGCAGTCTTTCAAGATATTCAACTGGGAATTGATACATTAATTTATTATCAGAAATTACAAACCATGTTCGAGTTTCAGACGTTTGCGTCATTTTTTGATGGAGGTATGACCCCTTTCGACTTATGAAATACAAACATATCAGCTTTCAAGACTTTTTCCTTCCCCTTCACCATATATAACTGAAACCTGGTTTATTGCTATGTTATGAGAAGTTACAGATCAAGTTTGAGTTTCAGCTGCTTCTGTCAATTTTTAATGGATTTTTTGACTGCCAATCTCTAAAGATTTATATCACCAGGTAGGGGACATGTATTGTAAAGCAATACTTACAGAATGCTTGTTTTTTAGGAGAGTCTGTGTCTCTGCGCGCAAAATGTGGCCTCTGTTCTGGTGGCATAGTCTTTCCCAATGCATGGCTTTAAGCAGTCAAAGAGAACGATGATGATCCTTCCCTCAGGAGCATGGATGAGGTAAGTCCAATTTACATTTCAAGATGGTGTAAGGTCCCTTCCACTTGTAAATCAATTTATCAAAGGCGTCTCTCAGGGTGTTTAGAGTCATTGCCCCATACTTTGTCATTTGTGGAATATGCATATCTGTGTATCCAGCGATCATCCCAACATTTGTGGACTGTAAGTAAATGACAGCGGACACATTCGTGGGCCTTCTCAAGCTGTCGGTGAAGCGGTGCAACATACAATGAGGGGTTATTGAGCTCGCCATTAATCCAAGGTAACACAATGTCCATGGATAGAGATAGCTCAAATTCCAGCATCAAATTCGCGGGGATAAATCCTGTGCTGGAATGAACATATGTATGGTAAGCTTAATGGTGGTGCGTTTTCACAATAGTATAGCCATGTCGATGAATGCAACGCGATCATTGACGTATCCAAAACTAATGCCATGTTCCAAGACCCTTCGTCCGATTACGAAGCCTAACCTCCGGTAGGTGGCCTGTTTTTGCTCCATGAGTACTAGCTTATGGCCTTATGAAGTTGCTGCATGCAATGTCGATGCTATAGTGTTCACTGTCTGCACCTAAGGTTTGCCTTTTTGATGTTGCAGTCAGTCCACGTACATTCCACGTAGCTATGGTTATGTCCTGGGAAGATTGCGTCGTCCGAGGATGTCGAGCACAGTCTCTTGTTTGCAGCAGGTTAGACATACTCAGAGTTGCTTCAGTATGTGGATATCAGCCTGCATTGGTACTTACGGATGAGACCGGTGTGGATGTGTCATCTTTCTCCCCCTTATAGTTAGTTATTATGATAAAGCTTATCTCTCCTAGCATATAATAACCATATTGTTACAGGCTTATGAGAGTCGGTCGCTTAATGATGACCAAGAGATCAGACTTCAAGCATACATGGGACTGAATAGACCAGTTTTGGAATATGCAAGTACAGTTTGGGACCCACATCAAATAACTCTTCAGGACAAACTAGAAAATGTGCAGAAACGCGCAGCTAGATTTATCACCTCAAACTATTGTTACGAACCAGGCAGTATAACAAACATAATGGAAATCCTAAAACTCCCACCGTTGTCAGACAGAAGGAAACAAAACTGTCTTTTTTTGTTCTACAACGGTCTGCAGCAAGAAGCAAAGATATCATTAGACAATCTACAGACTCCAATTCGGAAGATCAAATACATGCACAACAGCCACTTCAACCAAATTTACGCAAGAACCGACGTGTTTAAATTCAGCTTTATTCCCAGTACGATAAGGGGTTGGAACAAAATATCACAGGATATTCTAAGCAGTTCAGAAAACTCCTAAACCAACTACGAATGCGTGGCGAAAATAATGTCCCTTGAATGTTTCGCCATAGCTAATCAAGATAAAGATGGCCATAGCCACATGAGTGGTGTGTAGGTCTTCATTCATCCTCATGGTAACGCATGCGGCTACTGTTTTGAGGTGATAGCACACCCGCCAAATCATTGATAGTTTGTTACTATTGAGAGTACATGCGTTACAGTTCTGATTTGGAGTTACTGGTGGGCGTGCTGCATCTAAGAGCATGGTTTTGTGATCCCTGTCCATCCTGAAACCTTGTCAAAAGCAACCACAACGGTATTTGAAAAAGTCTACAATCGGTGTCAACACCAACAGTTTCACATCAGAGTTATAATAGTCGATATATAGTACAATATATCATTTTGACAGCTAGATCGTGTAATGAAGTGCTGCGATGAAACAACTAATTCCAAATAAACAATAATTTCTCTAATATAAAGGAAAGCTAGTGGGACAAGTAAATTAATCCTCAACCAATTGTATAATTACCATAGGGAACCTAATCGCATTAGTAAAGTGAAGTATCGCTCCTGAGACTAGTCGTTAAACCAATACGTTTTTGGAAAAGAGTTCACTTCTTGCATATAATATATTATCTGGAAGGCAGTTATTAAACTATAATAAATAATAATGAAATACTCTCTGTTATTATATCTTATTGAGTTGATAACTGATTAAGACCTAGTATTGTCGTCTAATCCGTCACTTTACGATCCCAGATCTGGATATGATCGCTTCATTCTACTACAATAGTGTACCTGTTTCTTGTATTTAATCTCGTTCTGCTGATAAAAGACCAACTACATTTAAATGGTTCGAAACCCGGTATTATAATAAGATATGTTGAAGGCAGCGTTTCCTAACCATTGTCCAGTAAACATGAGCTTTATATAAAGTGTTAATACCAACAGTACTGAAACTTGGCCCAACAGTTATCTGCTAGGTAACCATTGGACTAAGCCAAGCTTATCCATACTCTCATGAACCATTCGTGCAATCGATAGTCATGGTGCTGCTGTCAAAGACACATGGAACTGGTACATCGCGGCACAGACCGCTGTTCACAGGTGCTAGTACAACAGTCTATTAATACATGGTTGCTGCGAGCGAGCGCCACGGCAGATGCCAACTGCATCCTAAGACGTTAGCAGTCCTACAACGGGCTTGACTACATAGATAAATAAATCAGTAAATTAACGGAATGGTACAAATTGCTGTGAAAGGAACAGCAAACAGACGATCACTGGATGAATCTAGATTTAGCTATACCCCACCCATCTCTAACTAAACTCCAGCAACGCTTTACCAATGTTGGGATCAATCCACCCCTGCACTTTCTGAATCTCAATTTCCAGAACAGTATACAGGTAAGCTGCTGAATATTTTGAAACTAATTTGACTGGGTGATCTTGCTGGCTATGTATGTTTTTTTAATAGTAAAGACAAACAATTCCTGCAACTTGACGGACTATTAAGAGTTTCTGACGGAATAAATCACATCATTCATGACGTAAATTGATTATGACACCAACATACATGTGGCATAGTTGATTATAACGTCATATGATTGACTGAGAAACTAGATTCCTCAGTTCCTTGTTGATCAGGATTCACTAGAGGATGGCATAGAATGTCATCATAGACACTTCGCTGTCTCATGGTCTCAAGCAAGCTAAAGTCACAGCACACCAGTGCTCTACTGATCAGAAGACTACGATAGCCCATGATCTGTCCTGTGTGACATGTTGCCACTGTCCCGCGCCTGTCCCCATCCAAATGGACCAGGTGGCTGGTCATCATACAATATATCCTTTCCTTTGAGTCCCTCGCTCCCCAGGCCGGGCGCCAGTTGGGTGATGTTGGTCCATCGAGGCGGAGGCTGTTCACACCAATGTGTCCTCTGAGCTAACTCTCAGGTATCTGTCTTGGTCTCGGGCTTGCAATGCCATCCCCTTGGCGCGAGGTTGGGGTTCCCTCACAAACACTTGCTGACTGGAGTGGTCAGCTGTCTCCTTGGAGACGTGCAGGTCCCGTCGAAAATTTTCGACATGGCAGTGTGCCTGGGATCGACGTAGCAAGAGGGCCGGTTCCTCCCCGGTGGTTGATATGACAGTCCCATCTCCGCTATCCACTGGTGGAAGATCAGGGCTTGATGTGACCATTCCTCTCCTAATATCCATCGCAATCTACTTCAGGTGTTTCCCTACCTTCTGATTCACTTTCTTTTTCAGTCTGAGTGGAGGAAGGTCACGCTGATGTGTACGTTCGTTCCGGCAGAAGCAGTCTGAGTGGCAGAAGTGGTCAGTACTGTGAAAGTGATGTTCGTCGTGGCTGTGGAGGAGGCAGTAAGTAGTTCCTGTGGCGGTTCTTTCTGTGATGGAGGTTTCCTGTGGTGGTGCAGTTGGTGGTGGCTCTGTCGGCAACGAGGGTGGCGAATCTCCCAGGTGCACGCAGTCGAAAGGTGTCTGCAGGCCGATGAGTGATTCCTTCCGTGAAGCGGGATCCAGTTGGATTAATCCTGCAGGGAACAGGAGGTATGTGCAGATGTACTGCGTGCGAAATGGGAGGAAAGGGCCACATGTGGCTCTCTTTATCGCCGGTGGTTTTCGATCTTTCCTACCTGTGTTCGAGCCAAGCTCTTTTTAAGTGTCCCTCTCTCTCTCTCTCTCTCTCTCTCTCTCTCTCTCTCTCTCTCTCTCTCTCTCTCTTTCTCTCTTTTTCTCTCTCTCGCTCTCTCTCTCTCTCTCTCTCTCTCTCTCTCTCTCTCTCTCTCTCTCTCTCTCTCATACTAGTATGTCGATGAGGGGAACGGGAGCGAGAGAGGAAACGCGTGGGTGGACGATTAAGTGAGAATATCTACCTTCGCAAGGTCGGGCGATTGTTTGTCTCAGAATCTAGACTGAAAGATCTTGACGTGGTCCAAGAGAGCGAGTTGCAGACGTGCAAACCTGCCCATGCAATTAAAGGGGAAAGAGTTTAATGGAGCCTATGTTGAGTCTGGGCTCCACTGCTGTCTAAAGTGACAACAGGCCGAGAAGGTGCGAACAATTCTGGTGATGTGGAGGTTATCTGGTTCAGTCACTAAGAACTGGTGTTAACCACAGGATCGCTTAATTAAACACCTAGTGCATCTTAGTGAGTGGTGCAGGATCTAAGCGGTGAAACCTTCTCTTATAGGAAAGAAAAGTGCAAGGGTCACAAGACCCGTTGGAGTGGTCGAAAGGGTGGCGGGGGTTATCGAAGCCTAGTGGGGAGCAGTCTTATGTGGCATGATTGAATATCGCGATGTCAAAACCATTCGCTACAGCGAGGGGAGTCGGTGACAAGGTTTTTCGTTTACAGTCATTTAGCTCACCAACATGCTGGACCATCTCTGCATTCCGAACCAGGACTGCTACAGCTACGCAATCTGAGACCACACTTTGTAATGTCAACTTTAGCCGCTGGTTAGCTGGTTAGCTGTGACCTGAACCTGCTGGTGCTCTCGCTCTACATTTAGAATTTGCTGTCTAGAGACCGCACATTTTAGTTCCTGGTCATTCTCATTATGCCAGATGTGAAGTCGTGGAAATGTCATCGTTACTCCATCAAGATGTTCACTGTACACCTGCAGGAACAACCTGCCCCACAAGGGAGAAGAGTGGTACTACAACAGGCATTTCTAAGTTTGGTTGTAAGCTGAATTATGTGAAGCCCTCATTACACCCCATGACATAGTACCATTTCCCCTTTACATAGTAAGCAGGTCAACGGGCCAGTGGAGCCAGAACTCGGTACTCATCGTTCACATAGGTGGTGTCTAGGTTGCTGTTGCTCTGCATAATTTCCTACCTGCTCACAACCTGAGGGAGCTCTACATCCTTCTTCTCGAGCTTGAACTTGAGCATCATGCTCCTAGTCTGCTGGATCTGTCCTGAGATAGTGACGTCAATGTACTTGCCAGCTGCGGTGAGATGGTTCTCATCATGGATACCAGGTCGATTGATTGTCAGACAGTCCTTCTATGGATCAGTGTGATATAAGGTCGTGGATTTGACCGCTCCGTCTGGATGTTGTACATACTGCGTCTTGGTTAAGGTATCTCTATAGTGTTTTTATAAGACAGATTAGATGCCTCATTGTTCGGTACGGTGCTTCAGCAGATTGTCTTCCCCCCAAGAGCCATAGCACTCTCGCTAGAGTAAACCTATGGTCAAGCCTGTGGTAGCTGGGACAGCTCCATCAGGTATGAGGATACTATCTATTACACGAATAAGGGGACTAATTCATGACATCAACGTCCTCCACACCAGGGCAGGTCAGCTTGCACCAACTGACCCAGAGATTCTGGCCTCCCTAGAGGTTGGAGCTCCTAAGCAGAATCCTATACTATTAGTATATTTCTGGAGTTCCTGGACAACTACCGGGACTATCTCATCAAGCCTGCCAGCAATGCATATGCTAAGAAATCATGGTAGAAGTGGATTTTCCACGAGAAGCTCGGTAAGAAGAAAGCCACAGGCTGACGAAGTTGCTAACGAAGTTCCTCAGTGAACATTTGAAGTTCTGATGAAGTTGCTGATGAAGTTGCGGACGAAGTTGCTGACCAGGTTTCTAAGTGAACCTCTGAAGTTGCTGATGATGTTGCTGACGAAGTTCCTGAGTGAACCTGTGAAGATGCTGATGAAGTTGCTGATGAAGTTGCTGAGTGCAACCAGAAAAAGAAGTTCACACCATGCTGCACCAGATATCAGTGTGCAGACACACACATGAGTTTCTTGGATGGATTCAGCTTGTAGCTGAAGCTTTCCACCTTCTTCAGAGATGGCTTAAACTGTGACAGCTCATCCGTCTCCTTGTTGCTGAAGATGAACTGGTATGGCTTTGCGGCCTTCTGCACATCTGTGATGAAGTCTTGCTCGATCTCCTTGAGAGTTTTTGTAAGCCCTCGGACAGCCATCCAGGGGCAACTAATTAAATACAAGAGTCCCTCACTACCAACACTTCAGAGGAGTCTTCCTGCAGATGGGCCTAGCGGCCCCGGTGTAATTTCTCCAGTATGTAGAATGAGTGGTGAATCTTGGTGGACAACTCATCAGATCTTCCAAACCACGCAAAAGTGGCAATCAAACTTGCATACAGCATGTCGTGTATTAATTAACTTTTAGGCTACAGTCTAGTGGGACTCTGCCTGGTATGCCTCAAGAGCTATGTGCTGTACCATGTACGGTGTACTCAGGAATGTACATGCATTGTTTAATTTTAAATTTCAACAGTAGCCCTTCGTGTTACGGGTAACCTTCAAACTTCCGATATAGTACTTTCTAACATTCTGCTTAACTATTTGTATTAGCTATTATGACTATCTAGTGGCCATCTGACTACAGTTGTTCTCCTTCACCATCTTTGAGAGTGAGCCGCATCAACAGTTTGCCTGCTGAGATTTCCCAGCAACTCCAGAATAGTGCCATCTCGTGTCCCTCATCTGTGACGTAGCATCTACAGTGATTTATGAACTTTTTCCGTACCGATGACTAATAGGTACTCATTTAGCTATTGTATTTATTCATTTCTTTGCAGGTACTGATGACTAACAGGTCCCGCCCCGGTCTCTGAGACCGCATTTTATAGTTTATATCTTTTACTGTAAATATTATCCTCCTTATTTTTGTGCTTAAGACTATCAAGCACCGCAAGGTCCTATGGCCTGGTTTATTCTCAATGTTGTGATAGTTAGTTATATATGGCAGCAGCCATCCTAGTTACTTGTTTTGTTTATTTTATATAAAACACTAGGACTGCAGTCTGCTAGGATATACTATACAGCAACAATAAATCTGCATCACTTTTCCCCCCAGCATCACTTTTACACTGAGGTCACTGTTTATGTTCTCATTGCACGAACCTGACATGTGATCGACTAATCCTGGCTATTCTAGCTCGATAGACATTTGTGTAAGGCTTTTCCCCGGATATAGCAGATATGTAACACCGCACACCGGCTAGATTGTGTAAAATTGGCCTGATGCCTTAGGGCCTCTTATTATATTGAGTGATTGTCTCTTTCTACGCTCCTCCAGCCGCAAGGCTTATTAATTATCTGGAACCACCATGGACACATTGGCATGATCCGACTTAGGAAACTATTGGGGTTTCGAAGCGGTGAAGGCCAAAGTGTCAATTTCGCATACACCTCTGTATCTTCAGATACCAGTTAGCATAGATAACCCAAACAAAGTAGGAAGCACTGCGAAAAGATGTTATTTTTAACCGGCCAGCAGTGCATCTCTGGGCATCCTGGAACTTAACCCTAACAACAGGCAAACGTTAGTTCCCCGGAGTCGGATCACGAAATGTTCCGCCTCCGACACACCGAGTGACGGATGGGATGCAGATCTCCATCTAACTCCGTACAGTGACTGGGTGCGGTCTTGGAACCCACCACGCCCTCACGGGAAGGTCACTGGAGATGGATATCTGCCTCTTACTCCCCACCATAAACTTTTAAGCACTTCTTAAATTGCTTGTGTAATATTGACTCGTCCTATTGATGTTATATATAGTTGCGGTGTGATGTGTACACGGATCATTATATGATTCTGAAGCTGCCACTCCGTAACATGTCCGCTCACTGCCTTTCTGAGGGAGATGCTCTGTAGGTTGACCTCAGGCTCATGTGTCAAAAGATAGGTAGAAATCCCTGCCATTTGCGGCCAAAGCTAGTATATAAATCTAACACCTAAACGGTAGTTTAAGATTTGGCAGATGGACCACATAAATAAAAGCGGCAACTACGAATACTGTATCTTGGACTTACATAAGATGACTGTGTTGAATTCTATAGAAAGCATCCATCCCCTCTTCACGTAAAACAGGGTGCATCATATTAAGTATAATTTCACTAGCTTGACTTACACTACACTTAGCATGTGTTTGAACAAGACAGTGGCCCTTTTTGCCAGCTCTCCTCCTCCGCTTCGACGTTAAAGGCATTTTCCTGTGATGAAGGCCCGCGTGAGGCACTTTCCTCTCGCAACAATAATATTTTTGTTAGGGGTATAATGGTTTATATTAAACTACATGAGTGACCTCGTTAGGACGCTCCTTTGCAGGGATACCTCACGGATATATACTGATCGGTGAGGTACCTCTGACAAATCCACGTTAACAAGACACCAACTTAGTTCTATGTACTGTATATTTTCTCTCTCATAATAACAAACGAGTACCATTGTTTGTATAATATATATTTTTCTTAATTAGCATGTCTGGGTGATACTAATAGTAGGGATGAGACAGTGAGGTTCAATCTCGCTGACAATGGTCGCACGGCCCCACTGGAACGTTATTGTTCCACCGGCTCTAGAAGTTGATCTGTGTACTTTTCAGAGATTCGTGATACGGGATCCGTAACCCCGAGAACAGTAGCTAACCAGCCCTCCCACGCATCCTGTACATGCGGTGCAATGGAGCAGAGCAGTAGGACGGACCAGCAAATACGCCACGAGCTACAAGTGGCGCCCAATGTGGGGCTCAAATGAGAAGCGAACCCACGCCAACCATCAACATGCACCCGTTTCAGTATCCTTCATTCGACAAACAACAGTCATGTGATATGGAAGTAGCATCATATGATGGAAGAACTGCATGTGTGCTCACTGACTATGCCGGAAATGTCCCCAGTGCGGAACAACCAGCACTGATCCAACATGAGTATTCGCCGATCAGTAAGGGGACCTTCCATTATGCCTTGCAGGCGGGTACTCAATACATAACATTGTCGGATATCCGCGATAGGCACCCAACACCTTTGCCAGATCATGGTCGACAACGACAAAGACCCCTACAGGGGCACACCAATTCTTCACAACCATTACGTTCACTCGTATCATCAGAATGTGAGCAATGGCCTGCTCTTCATGCACCATGTCTCGCATCTCCTCCTATCAGAACGTCATTGCCTTATTATCCATCTGTACCGTGACATGAACTGGAAGATGCGGAACATCCTTTTCAGTATTATACCAGAAGAAACACCCCATCACACGGCATGTACCACCCCCATCAATCTCCTGGACCACCTCCGTATAAAGAGTGCCCATCACAGTGACTTACGGAACATCCGCATTACATACACGGAACACCTCCACTGGTCTATAGACCTACACCGGTCTATAGACCTGCATCATGGTGGTATTCAGTGGAACCCACATATCGCACACAACATCATCGTTGGGAATCACCATCATGGACGCGATATCAGTGAGATCAACAGCAGGAACAACCACCAACACCACCGCCAACACGCAGACCTGCATCCGCATTTACATCATTCTCCCTGGCACTGCCACCCGGATTCGCGCTTATAGTACCATATCATGGCCATGGTCGAGTTATCCTCCCTCCAGAATTTAGTGGGGAGAGTGACTGGGCCAATTACAAGTGCCAGTTCGAGATCATTAGCCACACAAACCATTGGACGGATCAACAAATGGGAGAGTATCTGGCTGCAAAGCTGTCAGGCAAAGCATTACAAGTCCTGGAAGATTTGGGGTCAGACTCCACACCAACATACACGGAGCTGGAAAAGCGCTGTCGGAAAGATTCGGAGACACCGCCCTTGAAGAAACAAGTCGTCTTCAGCTTAAAAACTTGTGTAGACGAGCTGGGGAGACCTTACCAGAGTTAGCGAGCCATATCCGGCGACGTGTTACATGCGCATACCCCAGCACCAATCACGAGGGAGTTACGCATCTTCATCTTGATACCTTCATCGACGCATTGAGTGGTGAGCCCGCCCCAAAATAAAAACTATTTCTGATCGAGCATAACAATTTACAGTCTTTAACAGCAACTGCGGTCAGAATCGAAAACTTCTTGGGAGCGGGAAAAAGCCAATCGGCGCCAACTGCATCCAATTAATGAGGTAAACGATGCACACCTACTAATCGCCGCCGATACCATATCTGCACCTGCATCTGCATCAGCAACAGACCCGCACACCACACAATCAGATCACCCCACCAGTTATAATCACACACCTAGGGAAGAGGGCGTGTCCAGTCCCATCTGTGGGGGGGGGGGGCATAACAACGCCCCGGATGTGGAAACCAGCACAACAACAACAATCAACAAAACCTGCGCGATAGGTTGGAAGAGATAACTTAACAGATCTCCACACTCACTAATTTAGTCACCACACTCGGCACCACCGTCGCCACACAATCGACTACACGACCAGCTACAAGTATGGTAACACATACACAGCCGCCAAACACATGTTATGGAGGTGGTCACCCAGGCCATTTGAAAGAACGATGCCCAAATCGGCCTCCATCAACAGCTCAAACAGTTGACTGACATACACCGCTACTTGAGCCCTCGGTAAACAGAATGGGCACAAATTATAGAGTTACTTCAGTGCCCACTCTCACAATCCAGCTCAACTACAGCCTCCAGACAACAACGTCGGGTGGCGAACACTGCAACGCATAATATCACTTACGTGACAGTACACAACCACACCCACCTGGCTTCACCTGAGTTGGTGCCAACCATGCGCACTGCATCGGCGGCACCACCAACATCTCTCTCTGTGAGAGGTTGTGATGCCACAACTTCCGCATCTCACAAACCTTCTTTCCTATGTAAAATGTCAGTGGTTGGTTCTAGCACCTCCACTGAAACACCGTTTATACAAGCACCATGACACGCCGCCAAAGCACTTAACACATGGTGCCCCTTGGTGGTATGCAACTCACAGGTCCTAACAGCATCACCCACCACATCTAGCAGCAGTGACATGGACAGTGATCAGCATTCAGCATCATGGATCCGCAAGAAGAAGCATCATCCAAAGAATGATAAACCGCAGCGCCGACACTGCTTCTTTTGCACATCCACTAAGCACCCCATGATGCATTCTCAAAAGTGGCTAACACAGCTGGCCCTTATCCACTACTGCACCAGTCCTGTCCAGACTGTAATCTACACAAATTCACGGTACAACTCACAAGCATCAACAACACCACCATTGCTACCCCCAGCTCTGTTATCGCCTAAGCAATCACAGCAGCGGCGATAGCGAGTTGGCACCTTCCTCACTCAGCCACCGATTGCATTCACGGAACCTATCCAAAAGCAAACGGACTATATACCGGATGATATTGCACCAAAAGAAATCCCTCAGGCAGTATCATTGAAAACTCTTCCACAAGCATGTCGCAAAGTAATATACAAGTGTGCTTGCCTGTTTAGTGGCGTTTCGACCAGTGCCACCATAGACACTGGAGCTTCCATCACCACTTTTAACAGGCGCTTGTATGAGAGCATCCCACCTCATAAAAAGCCATCTCTTAGGCCTACAAACATATTCTTACAAACAACTACTGGAGCCGATGTTCCTGTGGCTGGTACAGTAAACCTTGTGATACAGAGGAAATGCAATGCATACAGTGAGTTGTAATTGCCTCTATTCAAAATGATGCCCTGCTAGATTCTGACTTCCTCAGTGCCAGCAAAGCCGTCATCCATTGTAGACAACAGGAATTAGACATACATGGCCTGCGCATACCCCTTGGACTGGAATCATCACTGTACAGCACTTGTACGACGCCAATTATATGATCACCTCACAATGCGCAAGTCCCCGAATGATCGTTGACACCACCAATAAGGATCATATAACATTTAGAGTATTCGATGGGACAGCGGACCCAATAATACTGGTACCAGGAATTTGTTGTGTCCATCTGGTGGATGTGATATCACTGGAGACACCCACTACCGTATCTACACCAGCAACAACTTCTGAGGATAATTTACCGGAACATCTGCATGACATTTATTTGTGCGCAACAGTTGGTTTAACTCAATCTCACACATGTGACATGCGATGAATGTTACATAAGTATCGCGACAGTTCTTCAGCTGGAGACATGGATCTGGGAGAAACTCATCTCATGTGACACTCCATCGATACCGGAAATAATCGACCTGTTCGACAACCAGTACGACGTCTTCCCATTCACAAGGAGGCGGAAGCACATCAACAAGTAAATGACATGTTGCATACGGGCATCATAGAGCTCTCAGCATCCCCCTGGGCATGGATGAGGCTGACTTGGAGAAGACCGCATGCATATGCAGAGACAGTCTTTACCAATTCCACAAGATTTCTTACGGCTTGTGCAATGCTCCTGGAACGTTTGAACGTCTCATTGAGCACGTACTCACTAATCTGCAGTGGGAGATCTGCCTCTGTTACATCGACGACGTAATCGTCTTTGGCTCTTCGTCTGAGCAGACCCTGTCCAACTTGGACAAAGTTTTTATGTGGTATCATGCTGCCAACCTCAAGCTAAAACCCAAGAAGAGCCACCTTTTCAGACAGAGCGTCGCATTCCTGGGACATGCCATATCCGGTGATGGAGTAGCTATTCATCAAATAAATGTTGGAATATGATTCGTCTTCACAGAGTTCGCGATTGTTCAATGTTTCGAATGTTCGCCTCAGCCCTACTGATGCATCTGTTTATGCAATAGCTGCAGTTCTATCTCAGGTCTCAGAAGATGCAACAGAGCTGGTACTGGATTATGGTTCACGTACTCTGAATAAGACAGAGAAACGTTACGTGACCACTAAGAGGGAATTGTTAGCTGTGGCGTATTTTGTCAAATATTACAAGCACTTTCTGTACGGGTGTCCATTTACACTCCGTACAGATCATGCCTCACTACACTGGCTCAGAAACCTAAAAATCCGGAGGGCCAGGTAGCGAGGTGGCAGGAATCCCTGCAGGCCTTTAATTTCAACATAGACCCCGCAAGCTGCATGGAAATGCCGATACCTTGAGCAGAATCGAGCTCGAGGATGAACAAGAAGTGGCCACCACCGTGACACATACATCATAGCCATCTCCTGTGTTCCCCAAACTGCGATGCGCAGAATGGGATCCGGAGACAGTCCTTCATGAACAAGCAACAGATGTGCAAATACAGAATATATACGCATGGATCCAGGAGGGGGTACGACTTCCTAAGGAATCTGTTACCCCACTTTCCATGACTGCCAAATATTACTATTAAAGGTTTGAAGAATGTCATAGACAAGGTGGCGTCCTCTACATTAATAACCGGATAGTGTTTCCTGAGCATTATCATGTTATCATACTCAAACAACTACACGACAATGCTGGACATTTAGCCATAGAGTGTACCGTGGATTGCATCTAACAGAGATTCCCCTGGATCGGGATACACGACAGTGTAAAGGCATGGGCCGCCAAATGTGTAGCACGACAAAGATGTGCTGTTAGCCAGCACCATTACGCACCACTACAAGTTAAAATTGTTGATGCACCATGGGAGCGAGTGGCTATGATGTGCTCGGACCCTTGAATCTGACAGATGAAGGAAACAAGTACATCCTCGTATTGCAAGATTATTTTACGAAGTGGGTAGAAGCATTCGCTTTGCCAGACCAAGAGGCATCCACAGTAGTGGAGGTCCTGTCTAGCAATGTGTTCTGCCACTTCGGTATGCCCTATGAACTGCACTCCGACCAAGGAAGTAATTTTGAGAGCCGGCTGTTCTCCGAGCTGTGCAAATTGTTTCATGTAGTCAAGACTCGCACAATGTATATATATATATAGTACACTTATATGGCACAAAACTCCATGCGAAAAGCGTGCTCTATGCGCTTACGAAACGACGAAAAACGTAAATTTTAAGTTAACAGTTTTGATGACACTGGCTAAAAAGGATGGTTTTCAATCTGATCTTAAACGAGGCCAATGTAGGACAGGATTTAACATCGAGTGGAAGCAAGTGCCATTCGATTGCAGCTGCGTATGAAACTGTTTTATACCCGTAGGATGTCATACGGGTTGGAGGAACCTTTAATTCATTTTTGTTCTCAGATCTTAGTGATCGTCCAGGAATGTATGGCACTGTTAGTTCGGAAAGGTATGAAGGAGCAGTTCCCGCTCTACACTGGTACGTCAGACAAAGAATTTTGAAGCGAATTCTTTGTTCGATCGGTAACCAGTGTAAAGCTTTCAAAATAGGAGAGATTCGTGCATATTTGGGACGGCGAGAAATAATCCTGGCAGCAGTGTTTTGAATTTCCTGCAGTTTATTGATGAGCACCTTTGGGGCACCCATCAATAAACTGTTGCAATAGTCTAAACGAGATGTTACAGTGGCTAACACAAGTTTGATGGTGGCCTCTTTGGTTAGGAATTTCCAGATTCTACTTATATGACAATGCCCTATCATCCGTGAAGCGATGGGATGGTAGAGAGGTTCAACTGAACCCTGGCTGAGATGTTGACTAAGGAAAAACACATTGATTGTCGCGATTGGGATTTACAACTCCCATATGCGCTCATGGCATACTGCCCTTCGTCACATTCCAACACTGGTTATACCCCTGCTTGGTTAATGTTAGGCCGTGAATTAGTCTTACCCTTGGACCTGGCCATGCCCAGGATTCCAAGAGAGAAAAATTCACCATCTCTCTACATAGAGCTCATGCGGCAATGGATAGAACAGGCCCACGAGCGAGTGAGAGAATCATTATCCACTGCACTTTGGCATCAGAAAACGTGCCATGGCCGGCGAGTGCATGGAGATCTGTATTAGATGGGAAAAAATCCCTCCCCCCTTGGAAACTTCGAAGGTAAACAGCTAAACAAAGACACCTCAATCACACGTAATAACAGTCAACATTATAACAGACCATACTCGGGTAAACATTGCTTAGCTCACCAACCCATGATCCGAGCGGTACCTAGAACATCCGCGAGTAGACGTATTCAGGTTGTAAAAATTAGAAAACTATCCGCACCCACTGGAGAAACATCACAGCACAGCATTTCCACGACACCAAACAGACCACGCGAAAGCACCACTACCACCACAGCCACCATCACAGTGATGACAGCAACCTCGGAATCCGCCACCATCGGGACTCCACACAATCGTCACCACCACAACAAGTGCATTAACCAACTTATCCGCAACTTCATCACACCTGAGCACAGAGAACATCAACATGGACAATGCAATATCAGCACCAGTAGATCACCCTTCATGACCGTCATGTTCCAATAGTGGAACTCAGACTCGCTGAGGCAACATTTCAGCAGACACTTGTGGCCATTATTGTCGTGGATGCAGCAGAATGTTTGACTAAGTGAACTATTATATTTTTATTTTTAAATATTTTTCTTCTTATTATGTTATTAAAATTGAAACTCCATCCCTTGGCTGACTACGGTCATCCTACACAGCTACGCAAATAACTGCATAGCTGTGTCTCAGCAAAATAATCGCTGTGGATTCCTGTGTTGTAAACACACCATGTGTGGCGTAGGTACACAACACACCGCAGCGACTATGACTTATATTCCCGCCATGCCATCCCAGCTATTGCTGGGGCTGCCTGATAAACCAGTTTTTATTATTATATACTATTTTTCTTATTATTTTTCTTCTCATGTTAGTATGACGAGACGGATTTGGGATGACAAGAGCTATCCGTGCAGCCCCGCCAAAACGGGCCGCACTGTATGCATGCCCTCATATAATTAGCATGCATACGTAATTTCTGTATTCATCATCCTGTGATATGTATAGAATATATATACATATATATTGTATTTCTATATTTGTTTTCATATATTTGCCTAAACAATAGCTCGAATGGGCATTCTCTTGGTGACGGATAATTAAATTTCCACCGAGAACGCCTAAGCTCCAACGTATCCAAATTAATATATATATTAATTTGGGTACGTTGGAGCTTAGGCGTTCTCGGTGGAAATTTAATTATCCGTCACCAAGAGAATGCCCATTCGAGCTATTGTTTAGTCTTTTATTTTGTTTATTATCATGATTTGACTAAACAATAGCTCGAATGGGCATTCTCTTGGTGACGGATAATTAAATTTATTTAAATATATATTAATTTGGATACGTTGGAGCTTAGGCGTTCTCGGTGGAAATTTAATTATCCGTCACCAAGAGAATGCCCATTCGAGCTATTGTTTAGGCAAATATATGAAAACAAATATAGAAATACAATATATATGTATATATATTCTATACATATCACAGGATGATGAATACAGAAATTACGTATGCATGCTAATTATATGAGGGCATGCATACAGTGCGGCCCGTTTTGATATATATTAATTTGGGTACGTTGGAGCTTAGGCGTTCTCGGTGGAAATTTAATTATCCGTCACCAAGAGAATGCCCATTCGAGCTATTGTTTAGTCAAATCATGATAATAAACAAAATAAAAGAACATGCACCGCAATATAAAAATAAATGAAAAGGCCTGGAAAAATAAATAGCAGGGCAAAAATCAAAACCAAAGTATGCCTCCCTCCCAAACTCTTTCGCACCTCAAGTCCGTGAGATCGTGTAGCATGAATGCGCGCATCAGAGCTTCCCTGACAACACGTTTCAGCATTGGGAGAGAATGCATACTAAAGTGTACCGGGTTGTTGCACGTAATCCTTTTAAATTTAACTGTTTTCATGTGTCTTGGTACCTATCAATACCGGAATGAGACGAGGATTCGAAAACTATTTACCTTTTTAAAATCAGACCAGAAATGGCCGAGTTATCCTAATTTAGCTCATTGAAATTATTTTCAAAATATTACTGGGATGTCGTAGACACATGTATGTACTAAATGAATGGAAAAGATTCCTATCACGTGATAGCATCCGCACCCTTTCTATCTGCATGTTGATTGGCTACAAATTACCCGCTGATTGGTTGGGCGTCCTGCTTATGAGAACAAATGGTAGGTTGTGTGGCCAGATCAGTGCAAGACGTAAGCAACTGCTTACTGACTGTGGCTCCCTATTAGCCACAGCAGTGCCTCTCGGATTTCAGTTCTTAGTCTCTGACCCGCAATTGGAGCATTGGCATCTAAGTTTTTGTAAGCCCTCGGACGCCCATCCAGGGGCAACTAATTAAATAGAAGAGTCCCTCACTACCAACACTTCAGAGGAGCCTTCCTGCGTATGGGCCTCGTGGCCCCGATGTAATTTCTCCAGTATGTAGAACGAGTGGTGAATCTTGGTGGACAACTCGTCAGATATTCCGAACCATGCAAAAGTGGTGATCAAACTTTAGCGCAGCATGTCGTGTGTTAATTAACTTTTAGGCTGCTGTCTGGTGGGACTTTGCCTGGTATGCCTCAAGAGTTATGTGGCGTACCATGTACGGTGTACTCAGGAATGTACATGCATTGTTTAATTATAAATTTCAACAGTAGCCCTTCCTGTTACGGGCAACCTTCAAACTTCCGATATAGTACGGAACTTTCTAACATTTTGCTTAACTATTTGTATTAGCTATTATGACTATCTAGTGGACATCCAGCTACAGTCGTTCTTCTTCACCATCTTTTAAAGTGAGCCGCATCAACAGCTTGCCTGCAGAGACTTCCCAGCAACTACAGAATCATGCCATCTCGCATCCCTCATTTGTGACGTAGCATCTACAGTAATTTATGAACTTTTCCCGTACCGATGACTAATAGGTACTCATTTAGCTATTGTATTTATTCATTTCTTTACAGGTACTAATGACTAACAGGTACCACCCCGGTCATCTGAGACCGCATTTTATAGTTTACATCTTTTACTGTAAATATTATCCTTAATTTTTGTGCTTATGACTATCAAGCATCGCAAGGTCCTAAGACTGGATTTATTCTCAATGTTGTGATAGTTAGTTGTATATGGCAGCAGCCATCCTAGTTACTTGTTTTGCTTATTCTATATACAACACTAGGACCGCAGTACGCTAGGCTATACTATACAGCAACAATAAACCTACATCACTTTTCCCCCAGCACCAATTTTACGCTGAGGTCACTGTTCATGTTCTCGCTGCGCGAACCTGACATGATATTGACTAAACCTGGCTATTCTAGCTCGATAGGTTGGGCTTAAAAGTAGTTAGGGACAACCGCTCCTTAGGAGACATTTGTGTAAGCCTCTTTTCCGGATGTAGCGGATATGTAACACCACACACCAGCTAGACTGTGTAAAATTGGCCAGATACCTAGGGCCTCTTATTATATGGAGTGTTTGTCTCTGTCTGCGCTCCTCCAGCTGCAAGGCTTATTAATTGTCTGGAACCCCCATCGACACGTTGGCATGAAGACCAAAGTGTTGATTTCGCATACACCTCCTCTGTATCTTCGGATACCAGTTAGCATAGATAACCCCACCAAAGTAGGACGCACTGCGAAAAGATATTTCTCTGGCATCCTGGAACTTAACCCTAATGACAGGCAAACGTTAGTTCCCCAGAGCCGGATCTCGAAATGATCCGCCTCTGACACACCAAGTGATGGATGGGACATAAATCTCCATCTAACTCTGTACAGTGACTGGGTGCGGTCTTGGAACCCACCACGCCCTCACGGGGAGGTCACTGGAGATGAATATCTGCCCTTACTCCCAACCATAAATTTTTACGCACTTTTCAAATTGCTTGTGTAATATTGACTCGTCCTAGTGATGTTATATATGGTTGCGGTGTGATATGTACCCGGATCGTTATATGATTCTGAACTGCCACTCCGTAACATGTCTGCTCGCTGCGTTTCTGAGGGAGATGCTCCAGAGGGCGACCTTAGGGAAACCGAGCATCTTCGCCAGTCAGGCTCATGTGTCAAAAGATAGGTAGAAATCCCTGCCACTTGTGGCCAAAGCTAGTATATAAATCTAACACCTAAACGGCAGTTTAAGATTTAGCAGAAGGACCGCATACATACAAGTGATAGAGACATATTGAGTGTTGAATGTGTGTGCGTGCGTGCGTGCATGTGCGTGTGTGCGTGTGTGTACGTATGTGCGTGTGCATGTGTGTGCGTGTAGGTGTGCGTGCATGTGTGCGTGCGTGCATGCGTGCGTGTGTGTGTGTGTGGTATATAGTGCTATACATGCAGCTTAAACCTAGTCATATCCTGCGTGAAATAGCTGGGCATAGGTAAACCACACAGTGTGTCTGCCAGGCTTCAATCTCTGTGTTGCTATACAGATGCCACTCATTTCGATTGAGTCAATGCATTGGTAGGCTCCATGGTAGATGTCTCCTTTTGCATATGCCAATGGTTGAGGCTGTCGCACTCGACCTTCTTCTGCTCTTTGGCGAGGACCTTCTTCCAGACACCAGTAACCTCAGCCAGTCTTGGCTACACGTTCGTTGGTAGCCAGGATATCCTTGATTTTGTCGCTATCGCTTCCGAACTCAGTCTGAAATCTGTGGTTGGTCGCCCACATGGCACAGCAGAACAACATACTGTTCTTCACCTTCACCCAGTTTACTTACACTCCGACTGTCATCTCGCAGGCACATACCACATGCTTTGTTTTGTTGAGAATTTCAAGGATTTGGAGTCGAAGACTGGTTGCAGACTAGCCATGACTATTTCGGCTATGCACTGAGCAAGTGTGCGTGCGTGCGTGCGTGCGTGCGTGCGTGCGTGCGTGCGTGCGTGCGTGAGTGAGTGAGTGAGTGAGTGAGTGAGTGCGTGCGTGAGTGCGTGAGTGCGTGAGTGCGTGAGTGCGTGAGTGCGTGCGTGCGTGCGTGCGTGGGTGCGTGCGTGGGTGCGTGCATGCGCGCACGCGTGTGTGTGTGGTCGTGGTTATAGCGCCATACATAGCGGCTTAAACTTGGTATGTATGTATGTATGTATGTATAGATTTACATAGCGCCCTTTCCAGACTTAACGGCTCAAAGGCACTTCACAATGATGTTCCATATTTTAGACCCTGCCTTAGAAAAGGCACGGTCTCTGGCAGATGAGTTGGAAGGCGGTATGACGCATAGAAGGTGTCCACTTGATCTGAGTGATGTAGGTGATGCCCTGCGTACAATTACTGATTGTAGATACGATGGTGCTAGGTCGTGTAGACATCTAAACACTAGTAGAGCAACCTTGTAGCAGATGCGTTCTTTGATAGGCAGCCAGTGCAGTCCCCGGAGGACAGGTGTAATGTGTTCGTATGATTTGGTGAGTGTGATCAATCTAGCTGCTGTATTTTGGCGGTTTAGCTGGGATGATGTTATGCCTGTCAACAAAGAGTTACAATAGTCTAGCCGTGATGTTATTGTGGCGTGGACGAGAGATTTCACTGAATTGTCATCAATGAGCTTTCTGATCTTACTAATGTTTCTTATATTGATAAATGCAGAGCAGGAGACAGATGTAACATGGGCCTCCATAGACAGAGTGTGTCTAATGTCACACCGATGTTATGCACACTAGAACCGAACGTAATTTCAGCTTCTCCAATATGCAGACTACTGATATCAACACTCTGTCTGAGTTGCCTTGATGATATTAGGAGAACTTCCGTTTTCTTCTCGTTTAATTGCAACAGATTGTTCAACATCCACAATTTAATTTCTTGAACACAATTTTCCACACACTCACGAGCATTTAGTTGGTCCTTTACATAAAAAGCGATGTATAGTTGAGTGTCATCACTCCTAGTCAAACATAGGCCATGATGACCTCGGCCATAGCACTCATTGCTAACCCCAGAGCGGTGTCTTCTATTAGTGGAATGCACTCGCGCATGAACTTGTGTAAGAGGCAGCACTGATGGCGATCTTTGGGATGGGGTGATGAGTTATTCCCATTCTAAATCACCCGATGAGAAACTGCCCTGGTACTTGTATAGTAAACAGCGCACATCACGTTTATGTGCTTTTGTTATGCCAATTGTGGTGCATAAGTTTAAATCGTGGAAGTTTTCGGGTAGGCTATCATCAGACAGCGCCATAGGTGTGTTTCCACCGATATCACTTCCATCAAATGGCCACAGCGAACACAGGGTTTTAGGGTGATAGTGTCTGCTGTGCTATTAAATACCCTGAAGTAATTTAGGAGGCCTTAAAGTTAGCAGCCAATTATGGAAAAGCCGGCCTGCTTATGTAACTTGGCAGCAGCGCCGGGGAAAAGGCTTTATCATAAACAGCAGTCCTTCATTCGAGGAGTCGTCCCTATTTACTCTATCCTAGAAAAATATTTGACCTTAACACTAGTTAGGATTAGTCGCCGTATCTCGAGCCTAAGGGTGCAGGTACGAGAGACGATTCTAGAAAAAAAGTGTTGTCGTATTTAGAAAAGTAAGTGTTGCAGTTAATGAAGCTGTATAATATAGGTTTTTAAGCATCTGCGTGGTTTAAGAAAATATATAACTATTTAAGTTAACAAAAAGCAGCAATCTAAAAATGGCGCTCACCATATTACAGTTTGTAGCTCACCAGGTAGTGTCGGGCCGTTCCGGTGTATCATGTCGACTAGCCGTACCACAAGTGCATGACGAGTGATGATGCTGGTTAGCATCCGGTCTCGGTGTGATGGACCTTGTACGAGACTGCCCTGTGGGAAAACAAAAACAGGCTCCTAACGCCGGTGGAACTCGATCATTCCGGTGGGGCCGTGCGACCATCGTCGCGAACATTAAACACAACTGTCTCATCCCAAGAATTGGTGTCACCAGTATGCCTGTCCATAGTAATTTCGTGATCTATGGACTTACAAGATTTGATTTGGTGACCTAAAAATATAAGTCTATACAATGATTTTACCTAAACAATTATAAATATGCTAGATAAATCTACAGTAAGAGCATATGGAAATACGAGACATAGAGACAGGTAGATAAACTTTTAAACATGGGGTTCCCGGAGGTACCACACAGACTCGTAGGTCCACAGAGGTATCCCCTCAAGGGAGGCTCCATACACGAGACGTAACTAATTAACTTAATATAAATTATTATACCTCTAAGCTGAAAGGAAGAAGGTTATCTCGGACGAAAAGTTATGTGCCTGACGCGGGCACTACTCCTAGTTCTAGTTTGGGTGAGGAGTATTATCCTCACGTGGACCGTCGTTGCTGAATCCTTGCGAGAGGCAAGTGCCTCGCGCGGGCCTCTGTCTCGGGAAGGTGTAGACACTGCTTAAAGCGGGAGAAGAGTAGTAGGCAAAAAAAATTGGCCCACTCTAATATTTCAACCAAAAATGCTTGGTTAAGAAAAGACCATACCTAGTGAGATTATGACTATAGGGGTGCGTGCTGTTTTACGTGAAGACGGGACGAGCGATTCCCGATGGATTCTCCCATCACCGACTTATGTAATTCTTAGAATGCTGAATTAGTGGTTGCCGCTTTATTTATGCGGGCCTTCTGCTTTGCTTAATTAGCATTTAGTTGTTTTCAAAACAAGAACTATTTTTGGCCGCAAATGGCTTGTATCTACCTAGCTATTAGACACGGCTGTCACTGAGAACAGATGCCCTAAGACATCAATACTGAAGACAGCGCTCATACATGTTACATAGCAGGATTTCCGAACTGGATAGGAATCCGGGCATCCCGCCCCATAACCACATAACACGTTACAAGACATAGGTTACTTTTCACGAAAGCATTATTAGACCATTGTTCTATTGTAATGGTGGGGGTGAGAGAGACGAATACCCACCAAAAATGTCCTTCCCGCTAGGGTGTGGCAGATCTAAATATCATGCCCAGACATTCTTATGAAATTCGGTGGGGATACGCATCTCGCCCATCGCCGGATCCTATGGAACTAACCGTTTAACCGGTCATTAGGTTTATATACAAGTTGCCATGTTTTGCACTGCAGTGCGGGAGGTTGGTTCAGTAAATAAAATAATAATTAATATATGTTTTCGCAGTACTTTCCTACATTGGCAAAAGTGCTAACTACTAAGTATCCAAAGATACGCGGGAATGTGTGTGATACTGCACCCTGGCCATCACCGCTCGGAAACCCCAACAGTTTCCCAGAGTCGGATCAGCCCATGGTGTGTATGGGGACATCCAAACAATTAAGAAGCCACTAGGCTGAGTGGAACATGAAGAGAGACAAAATCTTGGAGTTATGAGTCTTACAGGAGTGCGGGACTAGATTGTCGCACTGCCGGAAGAGAAGAGTATATTACAGAGTATATGATGAAGAAAGTGTCTCTAATCATTTTGAACCTATCCTATCGAGCTGAATAGAAAAGGTTTAGTCGGTAGCATGCCGGGCTAAACAGAGTTATAGCACGGACAGTGACCTCAGTGAAAAATTGTTGGTGGCGGGAGAAAGTGCTGCATATATAAGTGTTGCTGTATGGTGTTTCCTACGTGCACTGCAGTCCTATATTTTCTATAAATAAGCAAAACATATGAACGGATGGCCACTGGCCATATATATACATAATCTAACCAGAACAATCAATACGATATCAAATGATCAAGGTATATATATATATATATATATATATATATATATATATATATATATATATATATATATATATATATATATATATATATATATATATCAGTACAGGTTAACGAACCTACTATAGTGCTGTTAGTAACACATTGAGGAAAATGCGAATAACTATAAACAAATACAGAAATTATAACTAGTGGTCCTAAGACCGTTACGGTTCCTTTTAACCATTCTTACGGATACAATATAATGAACGAAACACATATAGAGAAATAATTAAACTTTGAAGTATAATTACTTGAATATTCGGTGGTCATTCTTAAGTTAGGCTACCATGTTACTGAAATTGATACGTCATTTTGTAGTCGACGTGAGATGATGCGCTCTCCGGAGGCTGGAAAGTTCCCGCAGGTTGGTTCCCGCAAGCTGTTTTCCGCAAACAAGATTTCCGCAAGAACACTCATGGCGGGACTACATCGCTCAGCCCTGTAAACCTAATAGGATGTCTAACGAGCAGTCAGTACAAGATACGAGAATACTACTGTGGTGAAGAAAGTTCCCGTACACCGATGGCACGGATGGAAGGTGTAAACAACCCGATCATAAGCGGGGGTTGTCAAAGGCAAACAAAGATACAAAACAAAGCTTCACAGTGCTGGGTACGTCAGCCAGCTCTGAAGATGCACCGGTCAGAGTTTACTTGCTGCGGTCGAAAGTCAGAAGAACCTACATGATATTAGTGCGGTGACGGTTGAAATACCACTTTTAGGTGTGGCCGGCAGATCCGGCGACTCATCCATCAAAGAACATTCTGCCTCTACATCTGTAGACTCACATATTCAGGCCGTAAAGACCTCGCCGCAAATTTGTGTTCCGAAGTAGATATTGATATTCGTGAACAATAATCAGAAGTTCTAAATTACTCCCATAGGTAGGGAGTTACAAAATTGTTCTTACTACAGTGGGTTGGCTACTGCTAGCTACGGGATAAAACCCCGACACATAGCGAAGTAAAACGCATATTGTCTGTCGCGCTGATAGTAGCTGGTATAGATCCAACCTGTTCGGCCCCTGGCCGAGGATGCTCTCGATCCCCCCTCACTGGATCACGTCTCCTTGTGACGTTACAGGCGCAGGCTCCAACCAATCATCGTTCGAGCAACAGCCAATCAGCGCGTAGCTAATAATAGCGCAGCCGAATGTTCTACGTCCACGTGGTAATGACGTCACGGCAATATTTTGAATATAATCAAGAAGGGTTTTCCGTGGATAACTCAGCCATTTCTTAACCGATTTTGAAACGGTTTACAGATTTAAAAAGCCCATAGAATTCTGGTCTTGATCAATGCCAGGTTTAACGGGAACAGGCAATCAATAAGGATTACAGGGTACCATCTCTGTACACTAAATGCGCCATCCTATCTTGGTCGTAACTACATCCTCCATCAAAAACAGCATCCTGGCGCATGCATGCGCATCATGCGTTTTAACGAACTTAGTCGTTTTCGTAATGCGATCTCTCCCATAGGCGCATTTACGCTTATGGCTCTACCCAGGGGGGTGGGGGTGGGGGGGGGGTCGTGCTCAGGAAACGAATCCAGGATGGGCGGCGTGTACCCAGCTTAGCTGGTACGGCCGGTATCTGACTGGTCGATCCGAACTACACCACTCCCTCCTAGTTTGACATCCATGGCAAATGATCGCGCATGGTGGATCGATGCACAGACGTATGCTAGGCGGGAATTATAGACTTCCCAGGTAGGCACGTGGCCAGAGAGGAGTAGTGACGCAATAGATGCGTATTCAAGAGATAGAGCACATAGGGGTGCCAAGAGGAGGGGGGGGGGGGGGGGGGGGTTGGAGGCATACTTTCAGTCTTCAATTTTGACCTGGAATCATTTTTCCAGGTCTTTCTTTTTTTGTTTTGTTTTATTAATATTATGGTGCGTGCTGTAACTTTATTTAGTAGATGATTCTAAACACTAGCTCGCATGGGTTCGAGTGCGGATAATCATTATCTCCGCAGAGAACACCCAAGTTCCAACGTAGCACAATTTAAGTTTAAATATATAATAATACAATAATAAGAAAAAGACAAGGTATATATAAACCATGTAACATACCCTCAAGAGGTATTTATTAAATCACACTGAATTACTTGCACACCCCGGGTAAAAAAAGTGGTACGCAACACATATCTCTTATTATTTATAAAATTATATATTTGCAGCCCATTATTGCGTGTCCACAACGGGCAGCTCTCACCGGTCCCATATCCGTCCTGAGGTCAGAGACAGGAAGAAAAATAACAAGAAAAATGGGATATATAATAATAACAACTTAAAAGTTAGTTTATCAGGCAGCCTCAGCGTAGCTGAGACTGCATGACGGGATTGTGACATTATTGCACTGCGGGATGTTGTATTCTTTATGTTGCACACAACGTTCTTACAACATCGGAGTCCACAGTGCTCATTTCGTGTGGGACACAGACGGCCACTAAAGTGTGTGGCTGTGTCAGATAACCGTAGCCATCCTAGGGACTGGATTCAATTGATCTAACATATATAATAAGAAGAAAAGCATTAAAAAAATAAAGTAATAATTAATACATTCCGCGAATCGCACTATTGATGTTTCTGCTGTATCACACATGATCACACCTCTGCAGCAAAATTTCCCCATTGAGTCTGGGTCCCGCGACTGACGGTGGTGGGTCGCGGTGGATGCACTGTCCTTGCTGATATGCTTTCACTATTACTGGCACTGTCAGAAATATCTGAAGTGATTTTGGTAGAAATATGCGTGTCGATAATGTCTCTCACAGTTATTGCCGGTTCTAATATATCCATCCGTGAGGCAGCAGCGGTACTAGTGGTTGCTAATGTTCGTGACGCTGTAATGGTGGTAGTCATCATGGTGGCTGTTGTAGCTGTCGTGGTGATGGCGGTGAGCTGTACCGTAGGCTAAGGTCATGATGCGGGAGTGGACATGGCAGGAGACGACAACTTCCGAAACGTAGCATATTTTAACAGATGACTTGCGGTGATGTTAGGCACGGGCTGAATGTCCTGTGTGTGGGCGATCCATCTCTTTCCCACGCATGGACGTTTCGGCATAGTTCCCTTTCTGATTGCTGAGTCAGAAAGGCGAGGAGGCGGATGCTGAATACCATGGGTCGGAGTTATACTAATCGCCGCAGGCTGCGACGGACCTGGTCACTCGTCTATGGTAAGTTCTGGTGGAGATGGTGACTGCGGGTAACTTGGAATGTCTATTTCCGCAGGTGTCGAAATCACTACCGAAATCGGCTGACTGGCTAACATTGTCTTAGACACTATGGTGGCAGGTGTAGTGACTGTAGCCGGATGGCTAATAACTTATGCGGGTGCTGCCAGACTGGATTTTGTGGGAGACCTTTGCCACTTACTCCGCTTCAGGACTGGTGTGGATGAAGTAACTGGTACTGGCGTAATGCTTCCAGATGCGGCTGCGGGAATGATTCCACGTCTGGCTGCCGATATGTTGCTTATGGTAGCCGCGGGAAGACGATGACTAACGGGATATCTATGAGTAGTGCTCTTCGTGCGGGCCATTTTCTCGGTCGGAAGAACTTTGACCGGGAACCGAGATTCGAAACGGGTGGCTAAAACGGCACGATCCTCGTTCCCTTCTCCAGGAACTAATCTTACTTCTAACACACGGTGATGATATCAGAGTGCGTGGGTCACCCCGTAGCGAGTGGCGGTGTAGAGATACTGACATGTCACACAAAAGGCTGACTGGAAGAGATGATCCTTATTAACATGAAGTGTGCGGTCGGATTTTCTAGTAAAAGTTCTGGTACAGGGCTCTCTGCTAGCTAATAATGAGCTGCATGGGAACCGTTTTGGAACTGGCACCGATTCTTCTTCAGACGAATCCGATAACGCTAAATCTTCAAAGAGTGACATCTCGGTCCCGCATTGTAGTTGGCTGCGGGAACCTTATTCAAAACTTAATGCCCTATCTCTTCATTGTTTTTAACTTCCCAGGCCAAGTATAACAATGAAATTATAATAATAAAACAGCAGAATTTGGTTTGCGCCATGAAAGAAGCCTAATGCTATCTGTTCTTCCCTGGTGTCGAGTTTTGACGGGAAGACAAAGTTTCAGAGCGCGCTTCCTCCTTTTATACTATTTGGTGATGTCACAGGCGGCCGATGACCACACCTAAAGGTTTTAACAGTTGATTCGGTCATTCTTATGTGAAAGTTTCCTCTTTTTCTGGCCTAGACGTCTAGGGATTAATTCTTTCCGTACAAAGGGACTACTTTTAATTATAGGAAGAATGGCTCGTTAAACTTGTCTTAATTTCGCGCATTTAACAGCCTTCGATCAACATGGAAACGTGGTACTACTTTTTCTTGGCGGTGTCTCACCTTTTAATTAGCGTGAGGCGGTTTTCCAGATTGGATGCTTATAAACTTTCCTGTTTTAATTTTAGGCTGGAGCGCTCGAGGGGGTGTGTGGGAGCCAGGTGACGTCAGCGGTAATCTCCCGGACTCACCCTCGCATCTCCTCCATCATACTGTGGTAGTCGCGTCTTTGGGCGGCTCTTGTGTTTAAAGCGGTTGATCCAATTTACTGGAAATAGCAGTAAATGTCACGTGGCTCTAAAAAGCACATGGTTGATCGGAAACATATATGCTGTTTATGGCGATGGCCAAAAATGCAGCTGCTGAGGCGTAGTCTGTTGCAGATGCGAGAGATAGAAATATATATGTTACACCAAGATCTTCATGAATGTCCTGTATTTGCTCGAGTTATTTAACATGCGTCTTGGTAGGTGTCTGTAATAAGTAGTTCTCAGCCCGTGTCGATTATAGACTGGAACGCAAGAAGAGAATTTTCGAAATTCTCTCTGTAATTTTACTGTCAGATTTTTGATTCCGCTTTACCGGCCTGTGCGCTAATGATTTGTAGCATGGTAGAGCAGTAAAATTGTAAGTAATTTGATGTGTGGTTTAAACAGATCTATTCAGCCAGTAGATCAACGTTACTGATCCCGTCAAGATAGCTGTGTTTTCCGAGCGGGAGGGCTGGCCAAGCATTCTCCTCAATGGGTAGAACTAGCTCCGTCCCGGCCTAGACCAGACACATTAGTACCATTTAATAATGGTTAAATTACAGTACAAATCGCAAAGTGTGTGCCACAGTTATTACAATTTACAATGCCGTCATTCGGAGATTGTGAATACAGTCAACCTGAGTGTCTGTGCTTCTGACATATTGGTGAATTGAATCTGATACGCGTGGCTGGTTATCTGTGGATGATACTTGCGCTGTGGTGAATGTGACGTGTTTATGGCCGCCAGATGCGGGAGAGGGGAGGGAGAGGCGGCGTGAATGTCAACTATATCAAACCCTGAGGGTATTTCACTCTGTAATGGCCGAGCCCGTGGGTGGGACAGAGTTACTTTAGAGCACAGATGACCTGTCTTATGCTGTCGTAACTTTGATCAATCCATTCTCGAATTCAACTTTTCGGTAGACTGACGACAATGCGGGCATCTTGCTCTCTTAATAATATTGACTGTTATTACGTGTATATGAAGTATGTAGATTTAGTTGTTTCCATACGACGTCGGGAAAAGGGAAAGGAGAGGAGCCTTGGACAAATGTTCCTCCCGTCACGTGTACTGTAGATGGCTGTAGTGCCGTCCTTATATCCACATGATCAGTTCTCCCGTAACTGGATAAGAGGGTGTGTGCGGGAGATTTGTTGGCTGTTGTCTGTTGATGATAATGCTGTTGTCGGGATGTCCGGGCTGCTGTATGATGCTAATGTTATAAGCGAAGTGGGCGCATTCCAGTTTTCCATGCAGGTGAATGCCAAGTCTGTTGTTATTTGCGGGAGATGTAGTCTGTGGGAGATATTATCTCTCCCGCATTTTGTGCAGGAAGAATTTGTTGCGGGAATTTTTATGTCTATCGGGAATTAATTAATACCGGTAGGTGCGGCTAAATGATGTTGTTGCCGATGTTGAATGTCTCTTTAATGCTGAGTATAACCGAGCAAGTATGCAATGTATGCGCAATGACGAATTGACGTATCCAGTCTGGAAGGCAGGTGTGTTCTGTAGGTGTTGACGTTCTGTCTGTTGTGTGATGTTCTGACTGCTCACGTGGGAGTATGGTAGGCCAATTGGATGGGGTGGCCTTTGGACAGGGGGATGTTGTCATCTCATCTCCCATTACACGATGGTTGATGTCCTGTTGTAGTTTTTAGACTCCAGGAAAATTCGAGCCGAGAGTCTGCTGAACAGGTTGCTTCCCTGCCCACCGCCGGGGGGGGGGGGGTAGTGTTGGTCGGTACGGTGTGGGATACCTCCCCCTCTGTTGCAGCAGTCTCTCTCATATCTGAAGATTGACAGTCAACAGACGACGAGTGGAGTGTGAAATGGACTGGGCCGGTGATGTCCGAACTTGGTGTATAGATAAGGGACGCCAGTTGGATTTGGGGGTTGAGGTGCAGTGATGGATATGGCTTCCGCTTGGGTGGGAATTGGTCCGGCAGTTTTGCGGCTTGGTCGGGTACACCTCGTTGTACGATTCTGCGGTTCTAGATACGCTAAGGCTTCATCCAGCCTCTTCACTTCCATGCTATTCACCATATGTTCCACCCCACAGGAAACATGGTTTGGGTCAGCCTCAGCTTCTGCTTGTGGTAACTCTATGATGGTGGGCATATCATGAAGTGGGTGGGAATGGGAAGAGATCGGAGGAACAGCTTTTCCATCCGGTCCCTTGACCAAAACAAACACAAAATTCTTCAGATATGACTTCCCAGATCGAGTAGACCTGCGCTGATGAGGGAGAGGGCGAGTACGTATCTCGTCAGTGTCGTCAGCATTAGCCGCTTGTTCACCCACATTCTGGCTTGGTAGAAATGGGGCTAAACTGGCACCGCGGTGCTCTGCACTAACCATGGGAATAATAATTTCCGTAGAAATATCTGTCTGGTTACCGGTGTCATGAGAAACGCCCAGTCCAAGCTCTGGTGCTGGGTCGTCACTGATACATGGTTTAAGTCGATCGAAGTGGATGACTGAGGTCAGGCCATTCGAAGCACGGATATGGTAGGTCACGTCCGACGTCTTACCTACTATCTCATAGGGGGCCTTTCCACTGGTAACTCAGTTTACTTGGCACGTTTGCAGACCATCGTGAATCGTGTACCCAAACCATTCCTCCTGCTTCATACGGATCTTCATGCACTCTCCAGTCATGCCATGTCTTTTGCCGCTGGTGTGCAGTGGATAAGGTTTCTCTCACTAACTCATGGGCTTGTTCTATCCTCTGCTGCAAGAGTTCGACATAGAGAGATGGTGAATTTCTCTCTCCTGGTATTCGAGGCACTGCCAGATCCAGGGGTAAGGCCAATTCACGGCCTAACATTAACCGAGCAGGCGTATAACCTGTGCTGGAATGTACTGAAGTGCAGTAAGCCATGAGTACATACGGGAGCCGTAGGTCCCAATCTCTACAATCAAGGTGTGTTTCCTTGGTAAGCATCTCCGCAAGAGTTCTGTTGAACCTCTCTACCATCCCATCACTCCGGGTGTGGTATGGAGTTGTCCTTGTCTTGACGATATGGAACAATTTGCAGAGCTCTGATATGAGCCGGCTCTCAAAATTACTTCCTTGATCAGAGTGCAACTCATTAGGCATACCAAAGCGGCAGAACGCATTGCTGGCCAAGACCTCCATTACGGTGGAGGCCTCTTGGTCCAGCAGAGCAAATGCTTGTACCCACTTCGTAAAATAATCTTGTAATACGAAGATGTATTCATTTCCATCATCCATCGTATTCAAGGGTCCCACGGTGCACCAACAATCTTAATTTGAAATTGTGTGATATGGTGTTGGCCAACAGCGCATTTTTGGCATGGGATACATTTGGCAACCCATGCTTTGACACTATCGCGAATCCCGATCCAGTGGAATCTCAATTTGATATGGGCAACAGTCCTTTCCATGGCCAGATGGCCGGCGTTATCATGTAGTTGTTTTAATATGAGTTCACGATAACTTTCCGGGATTACCAAATGGTCATTAATATATAGAACGTTATTTATTAATTGATATTCTTCGAACCGTTGGTAATAATATTTTGCCGTGGTGTATAGAGGTGTTACCGATTCGTTAGGAGGACGTACGGAATCGTGAAAGCACGGTGTCCACTATTTATTAAGGTTTGCTCAAACGTGGGTCCGAAGACTATTACGTCATCGATGTAACAGAGACAGATTTCCCATTGCAGGGTGGTTAATACCTGCTCAATGAGTCGTTCAAAAGATATCTCATTGATTGGATGGAGTTGGCATCGGTTACTCTTCTCCCGCTCCAGAAAGTTCTCTATGCAAACCGTGGTTGCCGTTAATTGGGCCAAACTCCATTGGTCGCCTAGAAATAGCTTTTCTTTCAGGGCGGGTTCACCGCTTAATGCATCGATGAAAGTATCGAGATGCAAATAGATCATGCCCTCCATATTGGTGCTCGGATATGCGTGGGTGACTAGCCTCCTGATTCAGCTAGCTAACTTGGGAAGAGTTTCTCCCGCGCCTCGTCTGAGGTTTTTAAGTTGAAGACGACTGGTTTCTCCGAGGGCTGTGTCCCCAAATCGCTCCATCAATGCTCGTTCCAGTTGTGTGTAGCTGGGTGTGTAGTCAGTTCCCAGATCCACAAGAACTTGGAGGGCTTTTCCGGAAAGCTTTGTGGCGAGATATTCACCCATTTGCTGATCGTTCCATCAGTTAGTCTGACTTATGATCTCGAACTGTATTTTATAATTGGTCCAGTCATTCTCCCCACTAAACTTGGGAGGATGACTCGGCCAAGACCACGGGAAGAATGAAACGGCTGAAATCTGGTTGGTGCGGGTATCTGGAATTCTGATGAATATGCGGAGGCTGGTCGTGGTGCAGGTGGCGGTGGTGTTGGTGTTTCCCGTCGATGCCAATGCCGAGGAGCTAGGACACGCGTACTCCAATTTAATGAGTCCACCCCATTTGTAGAGCCATAGACAGACATGGGTCTATGGACGGGAGGCGGATTGTTGTGAAGATTGTATGGTCGTTCCTCCCGAGATGAGAACTGACGTTCCTCATATGGTGGTGCTGCAGTCGGCTGATGGTCGTGATGTGTTGCGTGACTTATATACAGGCGAAATGGTGGTGCCGATTCCTCCCGATAATGCCGTGGGGTTTCCCTTGAGTATAGCGTTGTGCTGGAAGGGGGCCGGTGTGGGAGGTTGTCTGTATTGTGGATTATCACCTGGCCATACAGTTCCCGTAGATGACACGGGTGAACGATAGTAGTCTGAAGGGCTGTTGATATGCCCATAATTGGGTCTCTGTCGGGGTCATCCATGATTCGACCCTGTTGGTGGTGGCCTGTCGTGGACGTCTGATATTGTTCTAAACTCTGTACCCGCTTGTGAGGCATCTCGAAAGGTGCCATCGCTAACAGGCGAAAACAGGTTATAGTGCGGGGTTGTTGATTCCGCTGAATTTCTGGCATAGTCGGTGAGCATGTGAGCTGAAAATCCATCGTAGGATGCTACCTCTTGAACGAGGGAGTCGTCGCTAAATGGGGATAGTATAGAGCTGAGCTGAGCTCACTATATGGTGTGGGCGTGAGTTCGCTGCGTGTGGTTAATGAAGTTCTTCGAGCCCCACATCTGGCGCCACTTGTAGCTCACTGGGTAGTGTTGGGCTGTTCTGGTGTATCATGTCGACTAGCCGTACCGCAAGTGCACGATGAGTGATGATGCTGGTTAGCATCCGGTCTCGGGGTGACGGACCTTGCACAAGACTGCCCTGCAGGAAACAAAAACTGGCTTCTAAGGCCGGTAGAACTCAATTGTTCCGGTGGGGCCATGCGACCATCGTCGCGAACATTAAACACAACTGTCTCATCCCAAGAATTGGTGTCACCAGTAGGCCTGTCCATAGCAATTTCGTGACCTATGGACTTACAAATTTGATTTGGTGACCTAAAAATATAAGTCTATGCAATGATTTTATCTAAACAATTATAAATATGCTAGATAAAACTACAGTAAGAGCATATGAAAATACGAGACATAGAGACGGGTAGATGAACGTTTAAACATGGGCTCCCAAAGGTACCACACAGACTCGTAGGTCCGCAGAGGTATCCCTGCAAGGGAGGCTCCCATACACGAGACTTAACTAATTAGCTTAATATAAGTTATTATACCTCTAAGCCGAAAGGAAGAAGGTTATCTCAGACGAAAAGTTAAGTGCCTCATGCAGGCACTACTCCTAGTGCTAGTTTGGGTGAGGAGTATTATCCTTGCATGGACCATCATTGCTGAATCCTTGCGAGAGGCAAGTGCCTCGCGCGGGCATCCGTCTTGAGAAGGTGTCGCCACTGCTTAAAGCCGGAGAAGAGTAGTAGGCAAAAATGGGCCCACTCTAATATTTCAACCAAAAATGCTTGGGACCATACCTAGTGAGATTATGACTATAGGGGTGCGTGCTGTTTTACGGGAAGACGGGACGAGCAATTCCCAATGGATTCTCCCATCACCGTCTTATGTAATTCTTAGAATGATGAATTAGTAGTTGCCGCTTTATTTATGTGGGCCTTCTGCTTTGCTTAATTAGCTTTTATTTGTTTTCAAAACAAGAACCAGTTTTGGCCGCAAATGGCTGGTATCTACATAGCTATTAGACATGGCTGTCACTGAGAACAGATGCCCTAAGACATGAATACTGAAGACAGCGCTCATACATGTTATGTAGCAAGATTTCCGAACTGGATAAGAATCCCGACATCCCACCCGATAACCACATAAAACGTTACAAGACATAGGTTACTTTTCACGAAAGCATTATTATTATTGTTCTATCGTTATGGTGGGGGTGAGAGAGACGAATACCCACCATAAATGTCCTTCCCACAAGGACGTGGCAGATCTAAATATCATGGCCAGACATTCTAATGAAATTCGGTGGGGATACGCATCTCGCCCGTCACCGGGTCCTATGGAACTAACCGTTTAATCTGTCATTAGGTTTATATACAAGTTGCCCTGTTTTGCACTGCGGTGCGGGAGGGTGGTTCAGTAAATAAAATAATAATTAATATATGTTTTCGCAGTGCTTTCCTACATTGGAAAAAGTGCTAACTACTAAGTATCCAAAGATACGTGGGAATGTGTGTGATACTGCACCCTGGCCATCACCGCTCGGAAACCCCAACAGTTTCCAAGAGTCGGATCAGCCCATGGTGCGGATGGGGACATCCGACAATTAAGAAGGCACTAGGCTGAGTGGAACAACAATCTTGGAGTTATGAGTCTTACCAGAGTGTGGGGCTAGATTATCGCACTGCAGGAAGAACCTATCCTATCGAGCTGAATAGAAAAGGTTTAGTCGGTAGCATGCCAGGCTAAACAGAGTTATAGCACAGACGGCGACCTCAGTGAAAAATTGTTGGTGGCGGGAGAAAGTGCTGCATATATAAGTGTTGCTGTATGGTGTTTCCTACATGCACTGCGGTCCTATGTTTTCTATAAATAAGCAAAACATATGAACGGATGGCCACTGGCCATATATATATATATATACATAATCTAACCAGAACAATCAATACGGTATCAAATTATCAAGGTATATATATATATATATATATATATATATATATATATATATATATATATATATATATATATATATATATATATATATATATATATATATATATATATATATCAGTACAGGTTAACGAACCTACTATAGTGCTGTTAGCAACACATTGAGGAAAATGAGAATAACTATAAACAAATACAGAAATTAGAACTAGCGGTCCTAAGACCATTATGGTTCCTTTTAGTCATCGGGACCGTTCTTACGGATATAATATAATTAACGAAACACATATAGAGAAATAATTAAACTGTGAAGTATAGTTACTTGAATACTCAGTAGTCATTCTTAAGTTAGGCTACCGTGTTACTGAAATTGATACGTCATTCCATAGTCGACATGAGATGATGCGCTCTCTGGATGCGGGAAAGTTCCCGCAGGTTGGTTCCCACAAGCTGTTTTCCGCAAACAAGATTTCCGCAAGAACACTCATGGCAGGACTACATCACTCAGCACTGTAAACCTAATAGGATGTCTAACGAGCAGTCAGTACAAGATACGATAGTACTGCTGTAGTGAAGAATGTTTCCATACACTGATGGCATGGATGGAAGGTGTAAACAACCCGATCATAAGTGGGAGTTGTCAGAGGCAAACGAAGATACAAAACAAAGCTTCATGGTGCTGGGTACGTCAGCCAGCTCTGAAGACGCACCGGCCAGAGTTTACTTGCTGCGGTCGAACGTCAGAAGAACCTACATGATATTAGTGTGGTGACAGTTGACATACCACTTTTAGGCATGGCCGGCAGATCCGGCGAGTCATCCATCAAAGAACATCCTGCCCCTACATCTGTAGACTCACATATTCAGAATCCTGGTCTTGATCAATGCCAGATTTAATGGAAACAGGCAATCAATAAGGATTACAGTGTACCATCTCGGTACATTAAAAGCGCCATCCTATCTTGGTCGTAACTATGCGCTCCATCAAAAACAACATCTAACGAACTTAGTCGTTTTCACAATGCGATCTCTCCCATAGGCCCATATACACTTATGGCTCTACTGGGGGGGGGGGGGGGCGGCGTGTTCAGGAAACGAATCCAGGACGGGCGGCGCATGCCCAACTTAGCTGGTATGGCCGGCATCTGACCGGTCGATCCAAACTACAAGTTCTATACAATACAATAAGGTCCGGCTGACCTACTGTGCTTACTTATAGTCAGCGATACAGAGAATAAGATAACTATATTACAATAATATTGGCGCCTATTAGTCATCAGCACATGTTGGCATCTGCTGGTGAAGATGGCTGTTGGCGCATGTTAGTCATCAGTTCATGTTGGCGTCTGTTGGCGAGGTTCTTTGGAATCAGTGCAGTATTCGAAGTTGTTGGCACTTCATAGTCATTGGCACCAACCTAATAACACAAGGAGTATAACAGTCTAATTTACTGCGAAGTTGAAGCACACAAAAACTTGGTGCTGAAGTGAAGATGCCTTTATTGGCTGAAGAGGCTAAGTTATAGTTTTATGACACAAGATGACCCGCACCACTTAGCTAATTAGCGGCGCTGAAGGCAATGTTCGCTGGCAGGAATGAAAGCTAAAATATGTTAGTGCACTAGATACATGCTACTTCTAGTTTCCACTGGTCAGCATGGTACGGCAAGTTGGGTGAGACATCAGTACAGTCCAATCATTTCATATAATAATTTTGACTGTTACGGCCGAAACAGCGACGTGACTCTTGGAAGGTCCCTACAGTTGGGAGATGGGAAACATTGGTGTAGATTGCTAGAAATGCGAGCTCTGTGCAGTAGGCATGGAAAATTTTCCTCGGTCTGGGAAACCAACCACACACACCCCACCCGACATCCGACGGAAGAATACGAAATTATTGGTTTGGTTGGCATCTATCGAGTCCCTGAATCGAGGTCCCATTCATGACATCCTAGGCTGTGTAGCATGGATCGACCGGATGGTCACGCTAGGCTGGACGACTCTTCTGGGTACGTTCCAAGCACGCACCCCCCCCCCCCCCGCCTGCGTAGGATAGTACGTGTGTATAAAGCCCTATAATAGAGGTTTCGTTAAAATGGCTACGTCTTTAAGAATGCATAGCGTGCATGTGTTAGTATTGGGAGAGAGTGTATGCTTATAGTGTACCGACTTGGTACTGGAGATTTCTTCAAATCACACTATTATCGTCGTTCTTGGTATCAGTCAGCACCAGAATGAAACGAGGATTACAGAACCTTTTACCTTTTTAAAATCGGACAAGAAAGCACTTCGGCGTGGAAGCCAACATAGTCAGTAATCCTGATGGACCAGCGCAGTGTACTAGTGCTAGTACTAGTACTCAGTGAACTGAGATCTCCTGCGCCACTGAGCAGTCTTGAATATCCATGATACAATTTTGGAAGCTCACTGATGGCCATCCGGGGGCAAAATAAATTAATCTAATAACTCCTGTTTCCGAATTTCATAGAGGAGTCTCCTGCAGATGGTCCTTGCGGGCCCAATGTAATACTACAGGATGTAGAGCTGAGGTGATTCTTGGTGGATAACTCGCCGGATCTTCCGGACCATGTTGAAAAGTGGTACAAACTTCTGTGCAGCATGTTGCATGTGTTAATTAACTTTTAGAGCACAGTCTGGTGGGACTCTGCTTAGTGCATCGCAAGAGCTATGCGACGTACCCCGCACTGTGTACCCAGTTCAATGTACATGCATATTTAATTACAACTATAGCCCTCCATGTTAATGGGCAACTTTCAAACTACCATCGCTGGACGAAAACTTTATAACAAACTGTGTAAATTATGTATCAGTTATTCTGATTGTCTAGTGGACATCTTTCTCTACCTGTTCTTCTTCACCGTCTTGATAGTGAGCCACATCAACAGTCTGCTTGCAGAAATCTTCCCTGCATTCAGGATCATGCCATCTCATGCTACACAACTGTAGCATATCAATTTCCGTGATGTATGGACTCTTACTGTACAGATGACAAATAGGTACTCAAGTAACTATACTATTGTGCATTTCATTAATTCCGTAAAAGGTAGTGATGACTAATAGGTACCTACCCGGTCTTTCCGACTGCAGTTTTATACTTTCTGTTTCTTATTGTATATATTATCATTATTTCCGTGTGTTCTCAACTAACAAGCACTGTGAGGTCTTATGACCTGAGATATCATTAGCACTGTATTAGTTAGTTATGTATATGGCAATCAGCCATCCTAGTTATTATGTTTTGTTTATATGAAAAACTCTAGGACGCAGTACGCTAGGTAATACTATACAGCAACATTATATCCGCATCACTATATTCCCCCAGCATCAATTTTACACTGAGGTCACTGATCATGCACACCATGCTCGAGCCTGACATGTGACAGACTAAGCCTGGCTATTCTAGCTTGATAGGAGAGGTTTAAAATAGTTAGGGACAATCTCTCAATAAGAGACACATTGTGTAAGCCTCTTTTCCGGCTGTAGTGGATATGTAACACCACACACTGGCTAGATCGTGTAAAATTGGCCAATTACCTTAGGGCTTCTTATTAATATCATGTGATTGTCTCTTTCTGCGCTCCTCCAGCTGCATGGCTTAATAATTGTCTGGACTCCCTCCCAATCGACACATTGGCAGGATCCGACTCCAAGAAACTATTGGGGTTTCCAAGTGGTGATAACTAAAGTGTCGATTTACATCCCCCCCCACCCCTGTATCTTCGGATATCAGTTAGTTTAGATTCCCCCGCCAATGTAGGAAGCACTGCGAAAAGATATTTTATATTATGTAACACTGGCCTGCAGTGCATCTCTGGACATTCTGGAACATAACCCTAATGACAGGTGAAATGTTAATTCCGCAACACACGGGTGCCGGCCGAGATGCAGATCTCCATCTAACTCCGTACAGTGACTGGGTGAGGTCTTAGAAACCATCACGCCCTCACGGGAAGGTCACTAGCAATGGATATCTGTCTCTTACTCCCCACCATAACTACTATTGCGCTTTCTAAATCGCTTTTGTGAATTGTGACCCGTCCTGGTGATGTTATATGTGGTTGTGGGACGATGGTAACTGGATCATCATATGATTCAGGAGCTATTGCTCCGTAACATGTACACACACTGCCTTTGGTAACTGCAGCTTATGGTGACCCCAGAAAGCTTGGCGGGCCATCTGAACCATCTCTACTGCTCAGAACATGACAGGACGATTTAGTCTGGATAATCTGGGCGAGCACTCCCAGTGCATCACTCTGTTAGCTCATTTCAGCAGCCAAGTCAGAGGTTATGCACACACTGAAGCCGAAGATATACGGTCAAGCACCACATCCCTCAGATGACAGAGTTAAAAAACCCACTCACCGTCAGCTGACCAGACTGGGCAGCAGTTGTGTAGAGTAGACCTGAAGAACTGGAATGCTCTCCTAAGAGACAACGGGATCCAACTTCGCCTGGGCTTCACGTCACACTGTTAACTTACCACTTTAGTTTGGCCAGAGGTTATTGACCGCTGATACCGTGGCTATGCAGCTGGGCACAACATGCCCAAGACTTGGGGCGGTAGTATGCCATTCAGGCAGGTTATGGACATCTCCCAGTAATTGTAGGTGCATGATACCACGCGGGCCATGGGTTAGATAATATCCTAGGTGGACTACTATGCTCAGCAATACCTTTTGCGAAAACTGTTGCTAAGACAGTAGGTAAACAAGCTCTTAGCATGGAAGTTGGGCTAGCAGAGGATGTAATGGCGGGAAAGAATGTTAAATCCTTATTGAAATCAAGAGCGCATGGTGTAGCCAGGGCTCTGATACAAGAGGCTGTAACAGCAGTACGTGGAAGATTAACCAAACTTAAACCAAAACATAAAAAGAGGAGTAATGTACATAATGCTCAGTCAGTGTGCGCGACACCGAAGAGGAAGGGGTGCAATAAACGTTAGAGAAAACACACTGATATCTGCTAGATGCAGCGGGTACTGAAAAGATTGGTCCTGTGCATAATCTTCTTCATACAATGTTCACAGTGACTCGAACGAAAATTACACTTACCGCATTTATTTTGAAACATTGCTTAATTATGGAAGTGATGCCGCATCCTCGCCATCTCCAACTTGCAGGATGGCGAATGGACAATGCTGGTGAATTTGATAATGTTGCCAAGACTAACTTAGGATTTCAAGCACGCAGAAAAATGATGGCTGAAAGTAAGACAGTGCAATTAATTGGGCGCATACACACTGATATGTTTTTGCAGGATCGATTTCTGATCGGATCTGTTGATTTGAGAGTACACCTGCAGCGGAGTAAAGATGCTTTCGGCATTATGTCTAAAGACGATCTCAAACCTAAGCTGAAGTTATTGTTGGCTGACTTATTTGTATGTAAAGTTATGCCATCCTCTGATCTGTTAGTATCGCACATGGTTACTCTGAGAAAGACGAGTGCTAAATATCCTATTTGTCATGTTGTATGCAAAACTTTTACGGTACCGAGTGGAGTTATGAGCATGGATAGAGATAATATATTTATTGGACAGCTTCCTACAAGAGTATTATTCGTTTTAATGGTGTTGTTACTAAAACCCATTCAGGTTTTATACTAATAAAACTACCTATGCTACATGCTATATTAATGGGGAAGAGGTGACAACATCATCAATACGCCCATCATTTAGTGACCACATTTTTCTGATGCCTACTTTTCGCTGTTCAGTGGCACTGGAGCACTATTTAAAGACCGCATGTGCCCGATTGATAAAGCGCACTTCAGATATGACACAACACTAGTCACATGGGTAAGAGTCATCTTCCATTTTAGTGAAGCACTACCTGATACAACAAATGTGATTTGCTATGTTGAATTTGATAATATGATAGAAATTGGATCAGACTAATGTATTAACAGATTATTAAAAAAATGCTGAGTACATTTGAAATAGAGAATCTATTATTTGGTGACGACAAAACGTGCGAACACTTTTTCTGACTTTTTTCAATTGACAATGTACCCATTCATATTAAATATCCATATTCATTAGTGATAAACACGCATCCCAGTAATAAAGGTGGGGAGCACTGGGTCATGGTTTATTACACATCGAGAGGAAAAGCAGAATACTTTGACCCTTATGAAAGATGCCCTTCAGACAGAAGAATGATATCAAATGTACGCAATGGGCATCATGCGCATATTTATTCCTATAACACTGAATGTGTTCAACCGGCAATGATGACAACATGTGGATACTATTGTGTATATTTCTTAAATTATTGTTCGCGAGGTGTAGACATGGAGAATATACAATGGATGCTAAGAAAACGTGACAGAAACGATGCAAAAGTGAAACGTTTAACTCTAAGAATGAGAGAAAAGATGCAAAAAACAATGGATAATTAATAATAATAATTATTGTTTCTCACGTATTTATAGAATAATTGATGTCATTAAATGCTGTCGCTAATTTAGTTTATTATTGTATTTTCTTATTTTGCTTCGATGTGTCAATATATAAAAAAAGATAATAAAAGTGTATTATTTGATCACCGCCCCTTATACTGTTGCCCCAATATTGCATCGCAATATACACGCATACTAATGGAATGATATCATGTTTATACACATGCACCCAGAGCATGCACATGCACACAGGGCATGCACACATACATGGGGCCACACAGGGGCATGCACGCATGTGCACAAGGGCACACACAGGGGCACACATGTGCACATGGGGGCACATGTGCGCATTCACATGCACAGGGGCACAATATATAACTAGCAGTGTTGCATATTAGCATGTGTGCATATGAGTGAGACCTTTATTAAACCCTCATTGACATACCCTCTCCAACCTATATGCCATTTTTCACACACCACACTCACAAATTCTGACCACAATGTCTAGTCAAATGGATAGCCATCAGAGTCAGTCATTCCCATGATAAATTTTCAAAAACATTCTTCTATGTGTCTGCAAATATGATTATGAAGAAATTCGATTGGGGTTGGTGGGTGGGTGTTGGTGGTGGGGTGGGATTAATGCATGGTGTTGGGTGAGTTTGTTCCTGCAGGTGGTCGCTGTGTGTGATTGTTCATGCAGGTGTTCGCTATTGTTCATAAGTGGGTGCTGTATGCTATTGATCATAAGTGGACACTGGATGCTATTGTTCTAAATGAGCATGTGGCTGCTATTGTTCATGCAGGTGGCTGCTGGATGCTATTGTTCTAAATCATGATTGATCGAGATAGGGTCAAATGTCACAATTTAATACCATATAACTTACAAAAGTCATAAAATGTTATTTTCTGATTTTTTTCAAACCTAAATCATGGCGCAATGTTAGTTTAAGCGAATATTTTTTTAATACTAATTTGACATAGGACGTTTCAATTGGCGCTAGTTTCAAAATATTCATCAGATATAATATTTTAACATTTTAATTTTTTTCAAACCTAAATCGTGGCGCAATGGTAGTTTAAGCGAATATCTTTTGATACTAATTTGACTTAGGAAGCTACAATTCATGTTAGTTTCAAAATATTCATCAGATATAATATTTTAACATTTTGATTTTTTAAACCTAAATCGTGGCGCAGTGGTAGTATGTGTCTGTGTACATACACATGTTGCCACTGTGTAGATATGGGACTGTTTGGTGGGAAGTCATGACCCCACTGGACGTCTTATGTGTGCGAGTAAGTCCCGAGTGAAACTCATGTTTGTGAATACCAGGTGAGCTAATGGACTATGTCACGGTGTATGTGTAGATGCACTAGGTGGCATCGAGTAGTTTCGCAGAAACGATTTATATTTAGCTGTGTTGCCAGCATTAGGTAACAGTCTATGTTTAGATGCATTACCAGTAGATGTGTCTTATTATTTGAATATATATTTAGCAGCACTGGATGACTGGCAGTGGTTACGTCAGCTATTGCGCAGTTACAGTTTCGACGAAACTGAATCGAAACTGAGGCATAATATCTAGAGTCCAAATTGAATTGATTAGAATAGGACAGGCGGTTATGAGTTGGTGGGTATCTGATAAGGATTAAGGTGAAGGTTGTTGCTGTCGCATCGGCACAAAACATTATGATATTCAGTATAATATTCAGCAGCTGTTTTGGCCGGTAATTTGGAAAATAGTAGTGGTAGAATAATAGCAGTTGGAATCGAAACTGAGTCATAATCATAGCACCAAAATAGCTATCAATCAAGGGATTAGTTATGACAGACGGACTTAGTGAAGTTATGTAAACATCCGTGTTCTCACAGAGGCGTGCGACAACATAAGCCGAATGTAATCCTGCTATGATGGATAGTAGCAGGTGTGCAAATTAACTCTAGTATTCTACAGGTTTCGGCTATTGGGCAAGGAACAAGACATGGATATTGTAGCGTCCTGTAGGCACTAGGTGCACAATCAAGAATAACATATCCATCATGTAGACAAGTTAAGCCAGCTGGAATCTGAAAATAGAGTTGGGCGGATGACGAATCCTATCACGTGAGAGCCAGGCAAACCGCAAGTGCTAGGTAAAAGGCGTCCTCCTTGAGAGGGAGGATCGCAGTGGTGATTGGTCAAATCAAAGTCATAGTCCAATGGAAATAGGTTAAACCTCCGGCAGTGCGAAACCAAGATGGAGGAGAAGTGAAACTTAGAGTAGTATATAAAGGGCAGTTTGGTCTTTTATCGGGAGTCAAAGTCAGGTTTTGAACTCGGTTAAAGTCGGTACTTGAAACTCTTGGTGTTAAGTAAGAGCTAGGAAAATTAGAATAGCATAGCAGACCAGAGCGCTGGGAGTATTGCTAGTTCGGTTAAATAAGAATAGGAACATTGCTTGAAATTATTATTGTTGTAGATACGTAAACTGGTGGCAGTATAAGTTGCCAAACTTTGTAGGTCTTATTGTACAGTTAAGGTAGAAATAAAACGATCACCTTGAGTGTAATCCAAGGCAAAAGTTTGGTAAGCATCTGTTGTTGATTATTCTGGATAACACGGAAGACCACCATGTCGAACCGATCTTCCTGAAACGAGAAGTCAGATCAGGCCCAGGCACTAATATAAATATCGTTAGGTCTCTTTACCTATGAGGCGAGCTAGTGTCGCGCTCCATCCTCATCGATAGGACCGGCTGTCGCAGCAGCCAAACATACAAGGTTGTATCGAGGAGGGAGGAGCCCAAGAAATAGTAAGAAGAGGATCAGGAAATCTTCAGTGGCTTCACCTGCCAGGATCCAGAGTATCAATCGTGAGTAACTGAGTATATGGCCCAGCCAGAAACACCACTTTCCAATTCGGCCATCGTGTTAAAAGACGTCGCTGACCGCGTACGGGTATTCCTAGACACGGCCAAGTCATCTGACGGCGCTAAAATAATCCAGCATCGCGAGTACCAGGAGCGGTCCGCGGTAAAAATCACCACCGACGTAGTCTGCCCCGAGCAACCCCGTCTCTACAGAGTAGTAATCGGCTTGCACTATCGTTAGACAGAATGGCAATGGGACCGAAGAGACCCTCTGAACCCGGCCTGCCACCCGTAGACGTGCCGCTAGCACCCCAGCTCCGACCCGAGACCATCGCCGCCATGCAGACGATGGGAGTAGCCATGGCGGGGGCCATCGTGGAGAGTAGCAACCGACGGGAGGCCGAACGAGTGTACCGCCGAGAAATTCGGGACAACATCTACCGAATTAAGCCATGTGACGGTGTCATACCGGAGGAGGTGCGGACGTTTCTAGATGAGACAAGACGGGCGTGGGTCGCCAACCAAGGGCGACTAGAAGGCGTACCTGCCTACATCATTACATGAGCAGCCCGCGGACAGCTGTCAAGAGCCATTGATGGGTTTTTGGTGGGGAAGGTACGAGATGGTGTTACTTTCGAGGAATTTCACGAGTACATCACGCTGAATTTCGTATCAGCGAATGAAGGCGAGAGGATCAAGTACGACCTCGAGGGGGTACGGCAGAGGCGGAATGAGACCGTCATAACCTTCAACCAAAGGTACCGAGAGCTCAGTGACCGGGCGTATCCCATAGAGAATGATGACAATCGTCGCACCGTGTTAGGGATATACCTGAAAGCCCTGGCGGATCACCGCCTTAGTAAGCGAATCGTCCGTAAGAAGGCGACCACTTTGAACCGGGCCATCGAGATCGCAGAAGAGGAGGCAACATGCGATGATCTGCTCAAGGCCATGAAGATTGATGAGCGGCAGGAGGAGAGTATGGAAGTGAACATGGTTGGCCCAGAGGAAGAGAAAGAAATCTGGAGCATGGTGCGAACTTTGAAGAAGCAAATTGCTCAGCAGAGCAAGATGATCGAACAGTTGTGCGGCTTGGTCAATGATCTCCAAGTAAGGGAGCAGAAGCCGGTGACCAGGGCCGTCAAGCCCGAGAAGAAGGCAGCTCTGCCAGCAAAGTAACGCGCGCCACCCTCGCCCCGACCAGCCAGAGGGGGGAGGGACTTGCAAAGTGTTACATGTTACAACTGTGGGAGGAACGGGCATTATAAGAGTGACTGCCGTCAGCCAAGGCAGCCACGCGAAGATGTCAGCAGGAGGCCTGCCCCGCAGCCCAAGCAGCCGAGACGAGCACCGCCTGTGACGTGTTTTAATTGTGGAATGGAGGGCCACATGGCCCAAGACTGTAACAAACACCATGTGTTCGATGACTACGCGAGCCGGAAGACCACTCCACCGCGACCGTAAGATGTTTCGGGTGTAACCAAGATGGGCACTACGTACAGGACTGCCCACAGTGGGGACATTCGTCCAGGGGTCCGCCACAGAACGGCCCTGCTGGGACCAAGCAAGCCGGTCCATTTGCGCGCCGGGCGATCAAGCGTCCACGAACTGACGAGATGGACATCGATGTCGTCGACCGACAGCAACGTGAAAACTGTGTGACACCCCGTGACTGTTCGCGTAACCTTCGGAAGGACATGAACAATCAGTTTCGGGATCGTGAGGAATACGAGGACTGCGATGGGTTCGTGTTAACCGGCGAGGGGACCGATGCACATGGCCGTTATTCATACGGTATCAGACAGGATGCATCCTCCCGCCGAAATAGTTATGCGGAAGTGGTTAGTGGATGGAGGAGTCCATCAAACGACGACGGAGGAAGCTGTTGGTGAATTCACCGACCGAGCGGTTTCTAATCCGTCTGAAAATGGATTAAAATGGTCCAGCGGATCCGGGTGAGTACTTGCATGCCTTAGTGGATACTGGTGCTAGTACATCCTTGATTCGCAAGGATATATGGCATAGCATGTTGAATGCTAGGCCATTGAAGAGGGCGAAGACGCTCTTGGCAGTAAATGGTTCCCCAATAGAACTTTTGGGAGAAACTCAAGTAAAGTTCAAAAACGCCCGTCCCATTCCGAGTACAGTAGTAGCGAGAATGCGGCATGAATGTTTGCTTGGTGCGGATGCTTTGCACTTGGGAAATGCAAAGATTGATTATCAGGCCAAAGTAGTAGTATGGTTTGGCCAGGTATATCCTTTTAAGTATCCCTATAGGGAACAAACAAACTATGTATATGAGAGTTGTAGGGAAACGACCAGATATAAAGCTATCGACAAAGTGCTTGAGGACTTTGCGGATAACTTTGATACGGCTCGTCCAAACACGTTAGGTTTGGTCCCCAAAGTGGAGTGTACGGTACCAACAGGAGATGCGTTTCCTATAAGGCAAAAAGCCTACCGTTTACCGCTTGCCAAGCAGTATGTAGTCAAGAATCAAGTGGCTGAAATGCTGGCGGCGGGCGTCATAAGACCGTCGTCATCGCCCTGGGCGTCGCTCATTACGTTGGTTCCTAAGAAGGACGGGGACACGAGGTTTTGTGTCGACTACAGGAAGTTGAATTTGGTATGTCGTAAAGACAGTTATCCATTGCCGAATATAACGGATATCTTTGACTCGATGCGCGGCGCAACGATATTTTCGACTATGGACTTGAAGTCTGGCTATTGGCAGATACCAATGGACAGCCAAGACATAGAGAAAACAGCGTTCGTTTGCAGTGAAGGTTTGTTCGAATGGATTCGGATGCCGTTTGGTTTTTGCAACTCAGGTGCCGTATTTCAGAGGGCAATGAACGATATTTTCCGAGAATTCGTGGGGAAATATTTGCATGTTTTTGTCGATGACGTAGTAGTGTATTCGAGGAATCCCGCTGAGCATGCACAGCATTTGTGTAAGGTTATGCGTAGGATTCAAGAATACAATTTACAGGTTAAGAAAAAGAAGTGCGAGTTTGCCCGCGAGTCTGTGGACTTGTTGGGGTATCGTATTTCTGCACAAGGAGTGGCTCCTCAGGTCCAGAAGGTCAAGGTCATAAGGGAAATGTCACCACCACGGGACGTGGGTGAGGTGAGAAGTTTCCTTGGGGCTACTGGTTATTACCGCTCTTGTGTGCAAGGCTATGCCGAACTTGCTAAGCCTTTGATAGAATTAACCAAGAAGTATAAACGATTTGAATGGGGAAAGGAGGAACAGCAAGCGTTTAAGAAATTACAAAACTTGCTGTGCAGTGAGACGGTTCTCACATATCTAAATTTGAATGCTCCATATAGGTTATATACTGATGCATCTAGCTATGCGATAGGTGCGATATTGGTACAGGTAGACGATAAGGGTATCGAACGAGTAATACAGTATGTAAGCTCTACCCTGAAGGACAGTCAGTTAAATTGGCCCGTAATAGAGAAGGAAGCTTATGCTGTGATATACGCATTGAAGAAGCTTAGACCTTATCTATTTGGTGCGCAGTTCACCGTGTATACTGACCACAAACCCCTAAAGAGTTTGTTTGTGGGAGAAGTTAAAAACACGAAGGTGCAGCGCTGGGCAGTGCTGATTGCCGAGTACGGATGTAAGATAGAATACATCCAAGGCTCGAAGAATATTCGAGCGGACATGTTGTCCAGGTTACGTCGTCCCGTGGAGATCGCCACCTTAAACACAGGCGATTTTGTCATACCGGATGTAGACGAGGGTGCGTTACCGCATGTCCCTCTGGAGGTATTTGACATTCCCTACGACGATTTGTGTGCCGAGCAGACCAAGGAATACCCGGAGTTGTTCAAGAACACCCCGGAGGAGTATATGGTCAAGAACGGTATATTATATTCTTTAGCTACGCCTTCAGCGTTGGACACTGAGTACCCCAGAATCATGTTACCTACCCTGTTCCATGAGAAAGTGCTCCGGATGGCTCATGAACGAGCCGGTCACCAAGGTCTGCAGAAGACCATCGGTATGGTACGAGATTCGTTTGTGTGGGCGTCTTTGAGAAAAGACGTGGTGCATATGCTAGAGACGTGTACGACGTGTCAGGTCAACCGATCTGTCAACACTCGACCACGGTACAGTGAGATGCCCATGGCCAATTATCCGAGTCAGATAATCGGCATGAATTTGATAGGTCCACTGTTAGAGTCGAGTAAGGGTAATGTGTATATCATGATGATCGTCGATCACTGTTCTGCGTGGGCAGAAGCATATCCGATTCCGGCTAAGACGTCGCAAAACGTTGGGGACAAGTTTTTCAATGAGTACGTCGCTCGTCATGGTGTCCCAGAGATACTGATAACAGATCAGGGAAAAGAGTTTTGCTCTAAATCTCTGGAGGAGAGATTCAGGGAACATGGGATCGATCATAGGCGATCGAGTCCCTACCACCCACAAACTAATGGGCGTACCGAGAGGTTTAATCAGACCCTTAAGGATTTGATCCAGAAAGGGGTTAACAATGCTTCTCGTATGTGGGAGGACGAATTGGGGGTGGCTTTAACAGCCTACCGCAGTACTCGTCATTCCACTACTGGTTATACGCCATTTTATCTGACATACGGTCGACGGGCGAGATTGCCGTTCGCCATTCCCATAGATGCATCGCAGGATTTGGGTGAGAGACTGACCTGTCTCAATAATGCCTTACTGCGTGCTCGTATGGAAACGGCCAGATCTCGTGAGGTCCACTGGGAGCAGATTGACAAGCGTGCAAACGCTGGTGTGTTTAACGTGGGGGATTCGGTGGTCGTAAAGGCAGAGAAACGGATGAAGTTAACCTCTCGCAGTGACCCAGAGTATGAGATCTTTAAGATCAACGGGCCTGTGGCTCATGTCCGGCACCAACGGTCTGGGAAGGTGCGCATACTGAATATAGCTAAGTTATGCGTAGTCGACTCAGAGATGTGCTGGGACAAGGTACGGCCATGCCCTGTTCGTAACCCTATAAAGGGTATGAAAGGTAGCCATCATCCCAGGGTGGTGATGCTCCCCCGGGCTGAAGAAGGGCCGGGGTCCGACCCTAACGCCACCTCGGGTAGTAGAGCTCGTAGGAAGCGACCAGCTTCTGGTAATGAGCCAGGGGTGAGCAAGAGGGGTAGGAGGGTTGATAACAACATCAGTCAACCTGGTACGAGTGAGACTCGAAACCGTGAGTCACCGAGGGAAACTCAAGCGACTCCTCAGACGGTGGTGATGGACAGCTCGGAGGAGGTACCCGAGAGTGTGCCGGAACCAATGGAAACGCTGCCAGAGCCACGCTACTTTTTGCGCAAGCGCAGGCATGATCCTGAGGGCGACACCGACAACAAGCGGCTCAGGATTGGTGCGTTTGGCCGCGCCCTGTACGATGACTTCATCGATCGTATAGAGGCAGTTATAAGGCGACATAGCCGCCAATAGTTATCCTTCTGACTTATCCTCTGTGCCAGTAGACATCACAATAGTGTAGCATCATGTATTTCGCACAATGGTGTCTGGTGATAATGTTCGTTGCGTTGGTTAGTAAAGTGCACAGTATGGGCACCGTATGTAAAGACGCTAGTGTACATCGGTTGCCCAATGGCGTAATGATTACCAAACCGGAAATGGTGTCCGTTGTAAGAGCCGAGTGGACGGTAATAGTGTCCATTGACCATCCATATTTGCCGAAGGGATTTCTGGGACGCTTGGCCCAAATGGCTAGTCTTGTTGCGAGTTTACGTCCTAAGACTTCTTTTATAAGCACCGAGGATATATTCGGATTACAGCACAGGATACGCGGAGTGAGGAAGATCGCTCTGAAAACGGAACAAGCGATGGCATGTAGGTCACATAGGCGACAGAAGCGGGGGTTATTTAATTTCGTGGGGGACATTGCCTCGTCGTTATTTGGAACCGCTACGGCCGGGGATATAGATGCCATCCGTGATGTGGTCAAGAAAGCGATGCCCAATGTGAATAGGATAGTACATTTCACTAACAGGTTAGCATCCCATGTAAAGCTGGCATTCCATGATATTAACATGAACACGAATCGCATCAACGAGCTCGGCGATAGCCTGGTCGAGGTGACCAGCAACCTGAGCCGGGTGTTGCATATACACGAGACCCGACAGAACGAACTTTATGCCCTGGTGCACCTTGGGCATATAATAGACTCGGCCGAATATGTGGTATATGACTACCAAAAGACGGCAGAACAGTTTCATAGACAAACCGCGTCGCTGGAGTTAGGACGGCTGACCGAGGAACTGTTTGGTCCCGCGGATCTGACATCGGTGTCTGGACACGTCAGGGTGGGAAATCAGCTGATACGTCCGTACCAGTGGTACTATCGGAATGTAGTAGTGTATCCGTTGTGGAAGGAAGACGGCATGTTGCACTATGTGGCGACGTTACCGTTGATTGACGATGGCAGTTACATAGAATACGGGTTACATTCGTGGCCCTAACCGTTGGCCACCGAGGGGTATTACATGCAGGTAGAGGTAGGGCGTACCAGTATGGGGCTCGATACAAAGACTGGGTGGTACTTTACGGCATCGGGGTGTCGTGGTACAGGGCCTAGGGTATGTCAGGGGCAACTGAGGGTCGACAAGACCCACGTACCCTGCATAGTAAGCCTATTGACAAACACGACAGATAGTAACTGTAATATTCAACTATCGGAATCTAACATAACCGCTAGCAAGTTATTTGCCAATAAGAAAATAGGTGTGGTGTTGCAAACCTTCGGTGAAACCATGGAGATACACTGCGATGGACGACTGACGGACCGGTGCATGGTGAGTAATGGCATATACGCGTTAATGTCTGGTGAATGCGGGTATAGTGGGAAAGGCTGGCAATTCGAGCCTGTGGCGTCTTATAGTCGGACGTACACTCGGGTTAGCTTGGCTATTGAGATGCCTCACTTGGATGTGACCGGGGTCCTTAACCAGTCCATGATAGTAAATCATTTAAAACTGCAACCCTGGAACCATTTACAAAAGTCCAAGTACGTGCCGCTAGCACCGCTATCCGCGATCGACCCAGTGATGGTCGATGGCATTGGAGTACGCTCATTCGTATCGTATTCAGCGGGCTCCTCCGTTGTAGTGATTGTGATTGTGCTTATATTATATAAATGTGGTATTTTGAACCGCATGTGGATTTGGATCAAATGCAAGCCACCTACGGCCCATAGTAGTGTGCCACGTCATATTCGCTCTCCGCAACCGCGGGGAACTGCAGCCCTGCTGGTAATGGTGGAGATGTTGGCCGGGTCGTCGCCTAACGCTATTGCCAGGACCAAGATCGACCCGACGGCTGACGGATGGATAGACGTGGAGCTATACAATGACATTGGTACGCCTAACGTGGATCTGAGTGACTGAGTGGACTCATCCCAATGACATTTTGGAGTTAACTTCGTATGCTGTGTATGGAACACTTAGTGGTAACACTTGACTTTTATGCTATAATATTGATTGAACATGATTTGTAATGGTATTTGCACTGTGGATTCTATATTGTATTGCTCTTGTCGTATTATTCATATCATATTAATATATGTATATTTAATGATGCTATTAATGTGTTGCCGGGGCGGGTCAAGTTGCGCTTGATATTTCGTATCCGGACACGTTTGTACTTTGTATAGAATTATGCTGTGTCCTCTGTTTCCGGGGACGGTCACTTGATTGTGGTTGATACGGTGGGTTGAGGTATAATCTCATTATGTTGTATGACATAGTCTGGATGGTGCTGGTATGGGTGGTTTAGGTTGTTGATAGTGCACAACGAGTTAATTAACGCTCTCTTAAAGGCCTTAAGCGAGGTGGTTATTTAACTTCGGTTGAGGGGCATGTGTAGATATGGGACTGTTTGGTGGGAAGTCATGACCCCACTGGACGTCTTATGTGTGCGAGTAAGTCCCGAGTGAAACTCATGTTTGTGAATACCAGGTGAGCTAATGGACTATGTCACGGTGTATGTGTAGATGCACTAGGTGGCATCGAGTAGTTTCGCAGAAACGATTTATATTTAGCTGTGTTGCCAGCATTAGGTAACAGTCTATGTTTAGATGCATTACCAGTAGATGTGTCTTATTATTTGAATAGATATTTAGCAGCACTGGATGACTGGCAGTGGTTACGTCAGCTATTGCGCAGTTACAGTTTCGACGAAACTGAATCGAAACTGAGGCATAATATCTAGAGTCCAAATTGAATTGATTAGAATAGGACAGGCGGTTATGAGTTGGTGGGTATCTGATAAGGATTAAGGTGAAGGTTGTTGCTGTCGCATCGGCACAAAACATTATGATATTCAGTATAATATTCAGCAGCTGTTTTGGCCGGTAATTTGGAAAATAGTAGTGGTAGAATAATAGCAGTTGGAATCGAAACTGAGTCATAATCATAGCACCCAAATAGCTATCAATCAAGGGATTAGTTATGACAGACGGACTTAGTGAAGTTATGTAAACATCCGTGTTCTCACAGAGGCGTGCGACAACATAAGCCGAATGTAATCCTGCTATGATGGATAGTAGCAGGTGTGCAAATTAACTCTAGTATTCTACAGGTTTCGGCTATTGGGCAAGGAACAAGACATGGACATTGTAGCGTCCTGTAGGCACTAGGTGCACAATCAAGAATAACATATCCATCATGTAGACAAGTTAAGCCAGCTGGAATCTGAAAATAGAGTTGGGCGGATGACGAATCCTATCACGTGAGAGCCAGGCAAACCGCAAGTGCTAGGTAAAAGGCGTCCTCCTTGAGAGGGAGGATCGCAGTGGTGATTGGTCAAATCAAAGTCATAGTCCAATGGAAATAGGTTAAACCTCCGGCGGTGCGAAACCAAGATGGAGGAGAAGTGAAACTTAGAGTAGTATATAAAGGGCAGTTTGGTCTTTTATCTGGAGTCAAAGTCAGGTTTTGAACTCGGTTAAAGTCGGTACTTGAAACTCTTGGTGTTAAGTAAGAGTTAGGAAAATTAGAATAGCATAGCAGACCAGAGCGCTGGGAGTATTGCTAGTTCGGTTAAATAAGAATAGGAACATTGCTTGAAATTATTATTGTTGTAGATACGTAAACTGGTGGCAGTATAAGTTGCCAAACTTTGTAGGTCTTATTGTACAGTTAAGGTAGAAATAAAACGATCACCTTGAGTGTAATCCAAGGCAAAAGTTTGGTAAGCATCTGTTGTTGATTATTCTGGATAACACGGAAGACCACCGTGTCGAACCGATCTTCCTGAAACGAGAAGTCAGATCAGGCCCAGGCACTAATATAAATATCGTTAGGTCTCTTTACCTACGAGGCGAGCTAGTGTCGCGCTCCATCCTCATCGATAGGACCGGCTGTCGCAGCAGCCAAACATACAAGGTTGTATCGAGGAGGGAGGAGCCCAAGAAATAGTAAGAAGAGGATCGGGAAATCTTCAACATGTATAAATGTGTCGCTGCCTGTATAGCACAACATTTTTGTGCAAATTTAATAATTAAATGACTGCCAATTTAAAGACCCCCCCCCCTCCACCATAAATATGATAGATACATGATTATTATCTATATAATATTATGCATACAACATCGCTTAGTTTACCTATATATTACCCATGTAACGATGTATTTCGCTCTGATTTTTTGAAAATTAATTGACTGGGGCAGTTTCAAAATATCTTTTTAACCACGAGGGGGTGGGGGCGCCACCGCTGCCCACCTATTTAATTTGGTAAGCAGAGCAAGAACATGATCAAAGTATGCGTGTCAATACCTATTTAAAAACGCATTAATCTATGCACTAACACACATATGTCATAACAGACAATAGCCTGTAGCGGACATTTAGAGCAGACACCTGCATGAACAATAGCAACCACCTGCTCATTTAGAACAATAGCGGACACCCGCTCATTTAGAACAATAGCATACAGCATACACCCACTTATTTAGAATGATAGACTCCACCCACTTATTCAAATGAACCAATCAGAACGCAGTATTTAAATAGGTCAAGAGCTCATTTGCATAACAATGGCAGCCAGCCCACCCCTTTACTACTCACATTGTCTCCAATGAAAAGCTTAAAATCATTGAGGTTTTCCTGTCCGGACGAGATCTTGAACAGTTTTGAACCCATGCGCATTATTTATTTTGGTAAATTATGTTCAAATTTGCAAGAACTATCTCCCTTAAGAGACATAAAATCCATCGGAACATATATGATTTCTGTGAGTTTGGTTGAAAATGTTTGCCTAGTTTTGTGTATGTACTGCCCTTTACCATATGTCAACTAATGTTGTAAGTGACCTTAAATGGTAGGGTCCGGTTGAATATGACTCTGATTGGCTCTCGCTTAATATTTCTTAACACGATTTTGTCAGACATACATTGACGACTTGCATGGCGTCTTAAAGAATCGGGTCTAACATTCACTCAAGGCCACTCCATTCTGCGATAACATCTAATCCGATTGCATCTAATCAGCTATCATCAATAAGTACATGGATTAATCGATAACCAACTACGACTGCAGGCTCTTCTGAAAAGCGTCGTCTTCATGTCTTGAGGACCAATATTGTTTCTTATGATGTGTGTGTCATGGGAGCTTTTATCTTGCCCTCTTAGCTAACATTTGGTAGTTCTCAACAAGCCTCCCCTCCTTGGACATTGATTTGATTGCACGAACAATCAAGTGTAGGCTACAACAGCTACGAATTACCATACGCCCCATGTAGGCATGGCTGAACCTAAGGGAGTGCGTCGATCAGGTGCATTTGCACAGGTCCACCCGCCCCCGAAGTTCCCGGGGCCCCAATAAAGTGACACAAAAATTATTTTATGTCTTAGCTCTGGTGTCTCTGTATAACTTTACTCACACGCATAGATGTCACACATACAGCACAACTCATAAGTCAGTCAGAATTTTTCCAAAAGAAAACAATTTTGAACACGGTATAAAAAATGTTCTGTTGATTATTTTGAACATAATTGGATTGGAAGACATTGCTGTCTTAGACAGGGATTTCAAGGATTTGCAAATATCCAGTCAAGATAGTTGCTGGACGGACAGATGAATCAGTGGACCCGGGATCCCGGTAAAAGTGGGCAGAGTATGGATAGACATGGTCGGGGCATAGCTAGACATGGATGGCTCTATTAGGGGTGTCTGCTTTAGCTAACAGGGTACATGTGCCATATATGGCTATTTCTGACTCTAGAACAGCTCACGTTGTGTCTGCGCTATATATGGACATGGAGGTTCTTACACAGTTCATGTGGATGATACACTGGCTCTCAATTTTAAAATCAACCTTGCAGGTATACCATTGACTCTTTGAAAGCAGAAACTAATTTGGATTCAAGAATTTAAAGCCATATGCATCAACATCTTCCAATCACCTTAGTTTTCAAATATTCAACAAAGTAGTTCTTGCATCGCAAAGAATGTATTTTATTTGATTAATAGAGTCGAATAGCTTAATCGAGCTCACAAGGGGGATTTAGATTTCAATAATAAAAATATCGACAAAAACTAAATTTGTTAGTATTTTCTCAACACTAGTAATTCTCTTACATCTCAGTGAAATGATCATGTCTGAAAGAGCTGTAGTGAGCTATCAATCATTGACAACAAAGTATCATTCGCACGATGACGTCATACCACAACATTCATTTACATGATGATGTCACTCTGCGACTATCAAGGAAATGGCCCTTTCCAGTTTTAGCTAAGCCCCGCCCACCACTAACTAAGCTCCACCCACACCGCACTTGTGTTGTGGATCGATCGATCTCTGAACTCCCTGACTATCAATTTCCAGTAAACTATACATGTAAGCTGTTGAATATTTTGAAACTAATTTGACTGGGCGCTGTTGCTGCATAGGCAGAAACAGCGTCCAGTCATACTAATTTCAAAATATTCAACAGCATGTTTATTAAATGGTAGAGACATACAATTCGTACACCATGTCGGACTATTAAGAGTTAAAGACAGATCATATAGAATCATTTATGACGTAGTGATTATGACGTCATCCTACGCGCCGCTTAGCTGAGTATGGCGTCATATGACGTCATTACTATGGAAAGGTCCATTGAAGACCAGGGCATTTTATGGCGATATTTAGTATTTAGGAATTCCAAAATATGCAAATAGCATACCTTATTTTACTAAATTATACAAAAGGATCATTGAGCGTGCTTTGACCGTTCTCTGTTTGTGTTTCTCTTTAAGCAATTTCGACAAATATGCATGATCCAGTGGCGGAAATGCACTTTTAGCCATTCCCCACCCATCTCTAGATAAGCTCCGCCCACGCTTTACTCGAGTTGGGATCGATCGAACACTGGACTCCCTGACTATCAATTTCCAGAAAACTATACAGGTAGTTGTTGAATATTTTGAAAGTAATTTAAGTGCCAATGGCAGCAACAACGCCCAATCAAATTACTTTCAAAATATTCAACAGAATCTTTATTAAGTAGTAAAGACATACAATTCGTATCTTGAAATTAGATCGACTGGGTGCTGTTGCTCTCGTCATATGATTGATGGATAACCCGCAATAGTCAATTCACTGCATGCTTTGGAGGTCAGGAGTAGAGTCCAGACAGAAGACCAGGAATTGCTGCCATCAGCAAAAGCCCGGCCTTGCTCTATGGAATAGGCGCATGCTGTTCATTATATTCACTTGTGGACCATATCCCAGCTTGATAGGCAACTCACCTTGAGGGATGCGGTAGTGCATCATGGGAATGTTCGATGGTCTTCATCTTCAATCCCTGGTCTCATCATGCTGGATTGCTGTGAATCGTACTGCAAGCTAGGTGTATGGAGCATCTGTGTCTTCCTTGGCCTTAGGTTCGAGTCACATGTATGTGAATGTCCAGATCTCTTCAGGGTAGTAGTAGTTCCATAATTTGAATAGTTTGAAAAATTATTTTCAAAATCTTCAATAGAATGTTTATTAACTAGTAAAGATGTTACAATTCGTACATGCTGTACACTTTTCACTCTGTTTACAAAATGATGCTGATCAGGAACATCATCATTCTAGGATCGCGACTTAATGTTATAGGTTACTGCGACGTCTGGTAATTCTAGCAATTCACTCACCTCGTCCAGTAGATGGCGAGATGGACGATATTTATAAAAATGACCCTGGGCGTCTTTGATTGACGATCAAGAAGATTCCGGCAAGGACTGGATGTTTCTTTCATCTCATCTTAGCGTACTTATTGACATGAATGACAAATAAGAGGTCTTACATAAACGTAAGCTGATAAGTGTATTTGCAAAATAACAAGTGAAATACGGTACCGAATACTTATAAATAATATAACAATTAAACTGCAAAGCTAATCACTCTGAAACTAAAGACTTGGCGGGGCATATCGAAAACTAGAAAGGTCTATTATATATCGATTCAAACTGCGTGTGAAGCATGTTACCAATGCTCAATGATGTAAGTGAACTCACTGCTATCTGCTATTGCTGTCACTATGGCAACAATCCCTCACGCTGGCCAACATCAAAGCAGCAACTACTTTCAAGAACATTGTTATCAAATTCTTTTCAACTAAACGAGCTAGCGATGGTTAAACTTATTCATCGATTCCAAGATTCAGAATGAATGGCTTAATTTTACATCGCTTATAACACATAACCATATTCTCTCAGTTTTATGACCGTTACATTGAATTACATTATAACCTTCCTGGTACATTGTGTTTACTCATTTTCGACAAATGATAAATAAGTTTGTCTGTTTTATCCTGTACTTGAGTGACATTTTTTTTAGAAATATTGTGCCTAACTATAGCTGGTTGCATCATGTACACAATTACATTCTTGTTCTAGGGATGTTATTAAACAACAAGTAAGGAGCAATTATTAGCCAATACAATTAAATCTACTGCCTGAGTACTATATCAAATACGCATGCGCACACACACACACACACACACATGCACGCATGCAAGCAAGCACGCATGCACACACGAAAAATCAACTTTTCATTCTCACTTTCATCCATATCTTCATCAAACCTAAATAGCTTCATACATTACACATAGGTTTCCTAAGGAGCCAGCTACTTCTCCTTAAGATGACCATTATCTACATATGCCCTCCATCCAAAGTTAATTAATCATCTTCTCAGCGCTAAAAAGATTGTTAATTCACTCGTTATGCACTATCAACAACTTATTATTTTGCTAAGCAATCACATCTCATGCAACCATCTACTTCTACTAGGAATCATTCTCATTCTGCCAGGATAACCCATTCTTTCTACGCATACAATCCATTCATGCATATGTATATCGTTAATGTATATCGTTAAAGTAAGATCTCATCACATGCAAGTGACTAGCATGCAAAACAATCTATCACTAAAATACGATTCATCACATGCAGGTGACTCGCATGCAAAACAGTGAAATAAATAATATATGTGATAATATAATACAACATAATAATCAGTCATTGTACCACTTTTTACAGCATATACTGGGACAATGTCTAGAAACGTAGAACAAAAGATACAGCAGGTATCATCAGTTCTATCTGTTCGGGTAGAGTAGGTACATGAATCTCGGTCTGGTCAGGTACCACAGGCGGTAACGTGCTGGATATGTCGGCAGTCTCAACTCTTCCATTAGGTACCAATCCTGCTCATCGGGATAAGCGTGCCAAGAAAGGTTTGACCTCTGCAGTTTTTGTGTTATGCACCTCCTAACACGATGAATCCCTCCAATCTTATACACAATGAATAGTAACACAATAATTGTGATAACCGTTGCTAACACATGCAGCACAATTGATGTAATGCCAATGCTTTCGATACTCTCTGTATCAATTTCAGATAATGGTGCTAAAAGAACACACTTTATTTTCTGTAATTGATTCCATTTCTCCACCTTCAAGTGATGAACTATAAGAGACTGATTAAAAATACCTACAACATCCAGTTAAGGTATATAATATAATAGGTCTGAACTTCCATCCAATAGACTATAGTCCCATGTATCTGGAATCAAAGCATACACTCCACTCCACTACATCATGCTATCATCTTGCCCCATATAAAGTTTGATAATTGAATCCTAGGTTATTCACTCTTCCCCTGGAGGATCTATGTTCTCTAATCAAAAACGAGTCAAACAAGGTAGACCCTGCAATCTGAAGGATGAGTATCGAAACGTGATCAGTCACTGTAACCTCATCATCCTCTAGTAAAAAAATGTCTGGTGCTACTAACTGCTCTTCACTCATCACCACTGACATGAAATTTAATAGCACAAAAACTACAAACAGACTCTTCGTCTTATTAATATTATCTTCACTAACGTTAGTTCAATCACGTATTGCTAAAATGTCATCCCTTTATGGTTGTTAAACCAGTGGTACTGATGACAACATCAAAGCAAATTCACAACGTTTATTTAGCTATGCTTATTTGGGCCAGTTAAATATTATTGTCCCTCCTACATCCTAGAGGAGGGGATCTTGATATTATTATTATTATTATTATTATTATTATTATTATTAATGTCTCGTCATGACATAATCCACAGATTCTAGTCGTTTCATCTATAAGTATATGTAATGCTTCATATATCCACCAAGCTATTTTGTATATTAAATCTTGTTCAGGTATGAAGTCATTGTTTCAGACTAACCATAAATTACTAATTCTCATTTCTGTTTTAAACGTTTGGAGTCTTTTGACTCATCACACCACTAGTCAGCACTAGTATAATACCACAATACAAAATAAACATTCTGACTACCAACTGATTTAGTCTAATATGTGTTTGCTCGAGGAATCCAGTATAGCATATGACTCAATTTAGAATTCGGCTGATTTATAACAGCGTCTAGATGCCTGACAAACTTGACATGCCTTAAACTAATCAACTGCGCCTATTCTCGCATGTTTACTCTGCCATCGCCCACTGAGCAGAGGAGGCGGAACATGCACACGCTTGCATAATTCCTACCTATGAGTTGGCACACCAGCAGCAACATTTTCTGTTACGTCCATTGGTTCATCAAACATCGGATCCCGACTTGGACCTGGTTGCACATCATCCATTTCGACATTGTTAGGCACATCTGCCTCTGGTACCATCTATGGTACAGTTCTCACTATTTTTGGTGTAGGCTCTGTCATCTCACGTACATGCCTCTTCCTTGATGTAGGCGCTGTCATGTCAGGCTTTTCTTAAACAGTCTACCATGTTTTTTCTCTGTCACGGGAGACTCCTCTTCCGGTACATGACTCTACTTAGTTCTCTTTCCTGGATTTTTAATTGGGCATGGCCTCAAACTATCACAGCACAGCTCTGGGTCTACTATGCACAATTTCGATATATTGGAAACTCATACCTTCCCAGATCTCTGATGTCTGACGTCAGCCACAGGTCCATTTAACTTGAATATTTCATATTCAGGGTCACCACGAGAGGTCAATTTCATCAATTTTAGCACTACTGAATTGGCTACTTTGAATTCTCAAGAATTTGCTCTCATGCCAATCTATTCACGGTGATATTCTCATGACTTCGCTGTCTCTGTTCAAGCTCGCAGCAAGCCATTGTTCAGACATGTCAGTCTCTCGCCTAGATCTTGCACAGCATTGAGTGGAATGGCTGAGGGTAATCTTCCTCTCTGACCATACGTCAAATATAAAGAGGGGGGGGGGTGTCCTGTCATACAGGGAATATTTTGTTGGACAAATATTGCGTAGCAGTAACTGCTAAACAAATCGAGTAATGCATAGCAGTTCATAGCACTTGCATAGCAAACAAACTGTGTTGAAACTGGTTGGTGTTGCAACAGGGAAACGTTTCAAAACATGTTGGCATGATCAAAAACGGCTTTTTTCGTCTACACACGCTATGAGCAAGTGAATCCGAAAACAACCGAAAAGCATAATTTTCCGATTTCGCAAAACGTTTTCCCTATGCAATGCAGGACTGGTTCCAATGTAGCAATCATTGATACATATACCATACCGGGAGCTAGTCAATATTTTCAAGCCGAGAGAATTCATGATTTTTATCATGTATTGATGCTTCGATCATGTTGTTCACGCCACGAACAGAATAAATATGGAATGTAGTCTTATCTAATATGGTTTCGGAATAATCTAGATGGAGATCAGTGTTAAAATGTGTAATTTAACGAGGGTTCGAAATTAGTGAAAAGTTGATGGTACCAGACTTGGCAAATCAGTAGTCCGTCTAAAAATTAGTAGTTCGTAAGGTGTGTAACATGCGACACGTAGCTTACACAAATCGCACAAATGTGACATGAACAGATGGTTGAATAATTAATATTGGACTTCTGAGAATGTTATTGAGGATAGTGTATCAGTCTTCAGGTCTACAGTAGCTAGTATTGTCATTTGTCAGTATAACATATGTCAGATTCAGAATATGCATGTACTGGCTCTGGCCAATGTCAGGGGGTATAGGAAACCTAAAATAATAAGTATTGGCAGGTTTGGCAATTACATTGATTTGGAAGCTGTTGCTGCTTATGGCAGCAAGATATCTCAGTCAAATCATTTTCTAAAAAATCAATAATGCACCTCCCATGAATACTGTGATTTCATTGACTAGGCTTAACATATATTTTGTAATTTACCAACCTACATCATATATCCCTTTCAACTGGTAGGCTAAACAAAGTACACATCATTCAATACAATGTAATAAGGCTGAATAGTGTTAGTGCTTAACTGGAAGCTGTTGCAGGCTATGGCAGCAGTGAGCAACAGGTCCCCCTTAATTTCATGTTGAGTTTTTGCGATACTATGACTTCAGTTGAAAGAGTTAACAATTTGTATTTAAAAATTACTAATGATTTTTTGTCTGGCTTAAATAGTGAATGATACCAATTTACTGTGATCAGCATGTATCAATCGGCCCATATATATATATATATATATATATATATATATATATATATATATATATATATATATATATATATATATATATATATATACTACTACGTCATTCTTAAAATTACCGCATAAAACATTATTTATTTTCTTTACCGTTGGTAGTTTCCTTGCGATTCATTGGTTGCTCTCTATATAGTTATATTTATTAACCAATAATCTCGCGAGAAAGTATGTTCCCGACTTTGGAGAAGAGTACTCAAGATCACTCTCGCGCATGCATCGATCATGGCTAACTATACTGTGTCGGCCTTGATTTGGGGATGCACTAACAGGAGTTTAGCATTCGCGATGATATAACTCAGTTTCCAAGACAAACATTGTCTAAATCGACCAGAATCAGCCTAGATAAACTTGTATTTTTAAGGTTTATCATAATACTAACTAATGACGAGGCAATGATCAATGGCCATACCCCCCTATAGGAGAATGTAGATTTACAAAAGAGTCTGTTATGAGCAATATGTCGACAACCATGAATACCCCGTGATACATATTGCAAGTTTCCAACTGGTGTCCAAACTCAAAACTGAAGAATGAAGCCGCTAACACATGCGTGCATCGCTAGCTTTTAGAATTTTGATCTATAGAGCGCTTACTGAACTCGCTTCACCGGTGGACATTTGTCCCATAGTGAAGGAAGCTATGAAGATATGTGCTCTATAGCTATATATGTATATGGGCTATATCGGAAATCAGTCTCCGATGCATGCGCATCTCACTTCCTTACTAAATTTGACAATCGTTTTGCAACTTTTAGCGACCTTTTATCAAAAAACATTTCAAAATTAAGTGAATTGACTGAATTTTACATCAAAATTATGTATCGCAGCAAATAGCTAAGCGAAGATGTGAATGTGTAGCAACAGGTACTCATTTTCATCGCATTTTGCGATGCGATATCGCTAAAAATATTCCCTGTCATAGCATGTTGAGTATTGTGATATGTGGGTAATTCCACATCCAACTCGTTCTCCCATGCTCTGGACTCATTGTTGACGCCTTTTGGATTAACTCATTCAATGTCCTATTGAACCATTCTGTCCATCCATTCATTTGTGGTCGATTCAGACTTGTTCTTCTGTGGTCGATCCCATATTCTTGGTGCCTTTGCTCAATCGAATTTGAACACGACCTCTGGTACACCATATCGAGTCATATACTTGTTTAACTATCTATCTTCTACATTCTGCACCATATTGATAGCAATGGGATATGCTTCTGCCCATGCAGAGCAATGATCTATCACTGTCATTATGTACAGAATGCCTCTGGTAGCAGTCTTGCTAGATCCATTCCAATTATCTGCCCTGGATAATTAGCCATAGGGATTTCTGTATGTCTAGGCCATGTTGTCACTGTTCTGTCGACTTGACATGTAGGACAATTATCTAACATGCCTATCACATCCTTCCTCATGGATGGCCAAATGAATGAAACTCTGCTCATTGCCAATGTCTTTCTAAGACATTATGCCCTGTTCTTTCATGATCCTATACGAGCACCTGCTTGCGATACTTACTGGGCAACACTATTTTTGGGTATTCAGTATCTAATGCTGATAGTGTAATCAAGGAATACAATGCTCTTTTATGAATCATATGACAAACTGGAGTTTTTTTAAATGTATGTATGTATGCTCACTGTATTCTGCGGCTGTAGTAGTAGAAACATCCTACAGCTGCAATCAGTCTTTCTTCTCTTTTTCCCACTGTGTCTTCAGCCGAAATCCTTAGCTTCCTCAGGTCCATTCTTGACTTGAGTGTACCGAGTCCTGCTTTCTTGAGGTCACCTCGTAGCATGCGTAGCAGATTTATGCAATGACGTCCTCTCCTGACTTTGTATTTGGTGGCTCCGAGTAGGGAGAATTCCAAGGCTCTCTGTGCTTGTGTCTCTTCTGGCATCCCTAGCACATGGCCAAACATGGACCATCTTTGCTGGGTGACTTTTACAGACAGCGGCGACGTATTACACATCTTGTAGAGTGCATCATTAGAAATTATGCTGTCTGGCCATCGGTGTCCAGTGATGGTGCATAGGTGTTTGCGGTAGCAGACATCAAGTTTGTCTAGAGCTGCCTTTGGAGCTGCCCAGCTGTTACAGTTATACAGCATCAAGGATACGCAGGTTGCATTGAATAAACGTACCCTCTTTATCAAGGGCATCATTGATCTACGAATCCATAGCTTCCAGAAGGACTGGAAAGATAGGTTCCCCATGACGCAGCGTGCCGAAATGTCAGCAGTACTGCAAAGCAGTGAGACCAGGATTTTACTTTTCCTCCATGGTTCGCCGCCATGAAGTGGGTCATAATTTTCTATAGTTTCATGCTTTGTAGATAGGGATATGTGGGTGAACTCTGTTTTGGATTCATTTATAAAGAGATTCTCAATTTTTAGTTTGCTTGCAGCTATTGGGAGAAGTTTGTCAAGGGGTTTCATTTCCTCGTCTATGAAGTGCACGTCGTTGGCATATTCCATCTCTAGCGGCATGCCCAGTATTGACACTGGGGGATTTGGTCTTGTGGAATTTTGCCGCACAGATTTCAATGTGGCAGCAATGTAGTACATGAACAGCATTGGAGATAGACAATCTCAAACCCTACAGACTTCACTGACTTGACTGATACTCTCAGCTTGTTTCTGCAAGCTGTAGTCTCACTAGTCGTAACTCATCTTCATTGCAACTGGCCTGGCATAGTACAGCTAGGATCTTTGAGTGTTTAATTGTGTCGAAGGCTCATGCCATGTCAATTCCCATATTGTGGAAGTCCCAGTGTTTGGACATGACTACCGACACAAGCATGCGTTGAGCCCATAAAATGTCTGTGCAGCTGCGACCACGTTTGAAGCCACTTTGACATGATTTCTTTAAATAACTCTGCAAATTCGTTGACTTGCTCGTCACACTTCTAGAGGAACATCGGGTAATGTCACTTCTTCCATCTCCGGTATGATATAATTACCCATATCGAATGCCACTTCACTTGTCTAGCGCAAGCTAGACACATGTTTGCTATGATGTTCTTTGAACCATTTATGTATTCAATCTTACAGCCATATTCGGTTATCAATGCTGCCTATTGCTGCACGTGGTATTATGAACTTCGCCCACAAACAGACTGTTGTGAGGTTTGTTTGATCTGTATATACTGTGAATCCTGCACCAAAGAGATAGGGACACAACTTCTTCAATGCATAGAGTACTGTGTATGCCTCTTTTTATATTACAGGCCAGTTCAATTGGTTGTCTTCTAATGTTGAGCTAACACTCTGGATCTCTGTGTTGTCTTTTTGTACCAAGATTGCACCAATTGCATACCCCGATACATCATACCCATCCTATATGGTTTGTTCAAGTCAGTGTACATGAGAACAGTTTCACTACTGTGTGAGTCACGTGTGTCACCTCTAATCCAGATAAGTTATGCACTGTGATAAACTTGAATAACAATGGGCCTGTCACGCTACTCCTGACAAATTTCTCAATGATAAATAGATTTATATGAAAGAAATATTTTATAGAAAATATACAAAATTGGAAATTAAGTAAGGTAAATAAATTAATAAATTAATTAATGGTAAACAATTCACTGCATATCTGATGGGTGGTCTGAATTCAATAAAGCCTGTACGAAAGCATAGAGCTCAGTCATAATTTTTCAGCACTATCAAGACACTTGTGATTGCCAATGTGTTGGTCCTTACATATCTGGACAAACTGTACAATTGCATTCACGCATGAAGATCAGGCAGCGAATGTCTTCATCAGATTCAACACCATGAAAACACTCACAACTGAGGCATAAAACAAATGGCTACTTGTTAAAATGCTAATCATAATAAATGTCTGCAACAAATACAACATCATATACATGAGAAGATATAGCAACCTTGTGGACAACCATGTTATGGACATACCATGTGTACATCCTTACATACGGTTTATAAGAGGTTGATAATTGGAAACAATTAATGACATTTAACAGGTATCATAACTACAGCCTACATGAGGCATGACCAAGGAAAGTTGAAAATTAATGACAGGAATACAGACAAAATATCATGACGTGAATTATTTCAGCAGCACTAAAAATCAAATGCACTATGTGCCCGGTACCAGTACTGTTCTTACTGATTACGATGATTGGAATACATTTTGCTATATAGACTACATACCTGACCATGTAAGTGTGATTTAAATAACAACAGAATGTATTCCTTATAAGGGTCACTGATAATGGTTACAAGTGGTTTGATAGAAACTCATTTGAATATAAATTTCGCCAATATCTAACTATAAACCAGACTTAAGGTTCAAGTAACACAATAAATAAATAATAATTTAAATTTATTCAATAAATTTAGAAAGGTTAAATTTTAAACATGACAACCACACAACAGTTTCTTTAATTTTTCAAATGCTTGCTGTTCTGCTTGTCACCATTCAAATCTTCTATAGTTAAATTAAAGGTTTAGCTTCTTCAGCATAATTTTCAATACAATACAATATCTATAATATCTTTTTACCCTTAAAAAAACATCTCACCCCACCAACATCTCGTGGTGGTGACCTCTCACGAATGCCATTCATCGTTTGAGATTGATGGACTATTCTGTCCTTTGATATATGTTAGCCAAGTAGGCCTATGAATTCACTTGCAAAGTCACATATCTTTCTTTTTAATTGGAGGTTGTACTATCGTATTTTCTGAAATATGAGACATAAATGTTTTGCATATTCATTCAGGTTTCTTAAATATATAACAATATCATCAACAAAAACCTGCATAAATTACCTACATATTCATGAAATATGTAATTCATTGCACGTTGAAATACTGCGGCAGAATTTCAAAAAAACACAAGTCACAATGAACCCAGGCAAATTGACCATCAGTACAGATGAAAGCTGTTTTCTCAATGTCTTGGCTGGCCATAGTTATCTGCCAGTAGCCAGACTTCATGCCCATCGTTGAAAAGAGCTTCATGCCTCCCATAGAATAGAAAATATCTTCAATATTTGGAACAGGATAACTGTCCTTGAGATGTATACTTTTTAAGCAATGATAATTTCTGTAAAAGTGTGTGTCGCTATCATTTTTGTGTACTAGTGTGATAGGTGATGTCCATTGAGATGATGAGGATTTTATCACTCTTGCTTTCAATAATCCATGCACTTCATTTTTACTATGCAGGCTTTCATTAATCATATGTGATACATGCTTTGATACAGGAGGGTGGCCTCCAGTAAGTATTCTACATTCTACTTGGGGTACACGTCCAATGGCATTGGGATGAGCAGTGTTGAAATTGTCGGCAAAGGCGCTAAGTACTTTGTCAATAACTCAATACCCTTTCATTTCTTTTACACTAGAATATACATAGCTGGTTTAGAGTTCTATATGGCACTTTAAATGAATAGGTTTTCCCATACCTCACTATTTCCCTTTTCCTATATTCAATTTTGGCTTTATCCTTACTCAATGCATCGGCTCTTATCAAACATTCAAACTTCACATGCTCCCCATTAACAACTGGAATTGGTTGGGCATTTTGAAATTTTAAAATAATAAGTGCAGTGCCTGCACCAGTATCAATTAAAGCATTGTACACCAATTTGGGTCTTCTCATGATCATTAGAATCTAATTTGAGATGGTGTACGAACCTTTCTGTGATCACTGATGGTTCCATCCAGCATTGTTTCCTGAATGGAATTGCCTTGCCATCCATCTGTGTCTCATGACATAAGTATTATGGATACTAGTATTCTGATTTTGAGGGAATTGATCCTGACAATGCCCTTCGCTTTGTCACTTAAAACACTTTCCCCATTTCGGGGTTGAACTGATCATTCTACACCAATATTCTTTGACAATAGGCCCGATTTTTCCATGAGTGAAGCACACATTTTTTGCATACATGGTGGTGCCTGTGTTCGAGGTAGCAATACAGCTCTATGGTGTGCTTTAATGTGGCCTGTCTTGTCGACTTGAAAATGCAGTGGTGGCTGATGTTTCACCAGCACAATTTTTGGTTAACTTGCTATGGTACACTGTGCACTACCTGAAAATCTTGTACCATAATACACAATTTATTCATCATCTTATTCTGCCTATTGAGTCATACGCCTATCTCATGGATAGCCTGACCTATGGTATTGGAGTCATCTAACATGTCTGCTTCCATTATTCTTGACATCATGTGTTCGAATTGTTCATCACTTGTAATAAGTCTTCACAACCAGCTTGTTCTTTGGTAAATTGAATTGCTTCATTTAGCATATTCTTCCTAAATATGAGGCTTCTCGACAGTTTAACATTACATAATGATTGGCGATACGCTATGAGAACAGTGTGTTGATTGTCTATGTTTTCTAGGGGATATGCCCTCTTGACTAGTTCTCTGAATCACCTAGTAAAACTGACAATTGTTTCTCCTGTCTATTGTTTTACCACATCTAAATCATCTTTAACCCTTTCTTCTTCGTTGGCCGAGATAATGATTTTGGTCATGAATTCTTTAATTTCTTCCGGTCTTACAGTATCATGATCTTTTTTGTTACAAAGGTCTTCAACCCCTTTATCTATGTATCCTCGTGACGCTCGTGTCACCATTTATGCAGGAATTCCAGACAAAGTATTACTAGCTGCACCTATCATGCGGTGACATTCTTCTATGTAATTGCATACTCCATTTGGCATCAAACCATCGCATGGCTTGATTCATCTGGTCAATGCTATAATATCTTGTCGATAAACATGGTCATGTTCACGTTTGTTTTCACACTTATTTGTTTTTTGGGTGATTAGCATCGCCATAGTCATTCCTGCGACAACTGTTGCTGGTGCTCTATTTATTATATTTATTTGTTCTAGTCATAAAATAACTGTACAACTACTCGTTTTAGCCTTGGTAGCTCTTTGCATTTAATGCCAGTATTTATTATTATCGCACCGTTTTTTGGTACTTCTGATGTTCAATAAGTTTTGGGCTGTCAATTTCATTAATATTTTTGAGAAATACTATAATTTTGTCTTTTAGATTGCTAATACCTTGTTCTACTAACAGTTTGTCATTAACATTCGTGTTGTCATTCATAACGTTATGTACTTAGTTTTTCACAGATTTGTCACCAGATTGAATCAAAGTATGTCTTGGCTCACTATAAGAATGGTAGACGAAATTAATCCTGGCAAGCTCGCCACTGTAAAGTTTTCACTCTGTTTATAAAATGTTGCAGATCAGCAACCGTAGCTCGTTTTCATAATTACAAGAGGCCCAAGGGGCCTGTGTGGCTCATCTGGAGCACCATCAATTTTTGTCAAAATTGTTGGTGGCTGGTTTAGTAGTCGTTTAAATGAGTTTGTGGACATTTTTGCAAATGCAATATGGCCACCAAACAAACTACATTTTGATTGGCCCATGGCGCCCAGGTTTTTTTGATGGATCAACTTCCCTTGAACAAACTTTAATGGCCCTTAGTCCTTAATCATACCACCAAAATTCTGGCCTGATCCCTTAAGCAGTTCTGGAGGAGTCGTTTTCGGGAAAACTAGGTTATCCAAGATGGTCGCCGAACCATTTGGTCAATCAAGTCATCTTGAAGAAACTTGGCTTACCTCTTGGCCTAGATGAAGATTCCCCAGGCGGTTTCAAAGAAGATTTTTAAAGACATTTCCTAAAACCAGCTGAAATCCAAAATGGCCACCAGGCAAATTGGCCGATCGGGTTCATTTGAACAAACTTGGGTTCCTATGCCCTAAGGATACTTCCTGCAAACATAATTTAAATCGGCCTAGTAGTTCTCGAGAAGACATTTTAAATTTCCCATTGCTTTAGCATGGGGGCTTTTGATGAAAGAATTATCCAAGATGGCCATCAAACTGTTCATCCGACAATTTCAAAAATTGCAATTTTAAGCTCAGAATACCCAAAAAAGTAAATAGAACCAATTTTGGCCTCAAAATCCATCAAATAAAAATACCCAATATGGCCACCAAACAGACTACATTTTGATTGGCCCACAGCGGCCATGTTTTTTGATGGAGCAGCTTCCCTTGAACAAACTTTAATGGCCCTTAGTCCCTGATCATATCTCCAAAATTTTGGCCTGATGCATTCAGCGGTTCTGGAGAAGTTGTTTTCGGGAAAAATAGGTCATCCAAGATGGCTGCCAAACCATTCTGTCAATCAAGTCGTCTTTGGCAAACTTGGATTATGTCTTTCCCTAGATGAGGTTTCATAAGTTTTGAATCGATTCGCTAAGCAATTTCGGAGAAGAAAATATTTAGACATTTCCTAAAATCGGCCGAAATCCAAGATGGTCACCAACCAAATTACCCGATCGGCTTCATTTGAACAAACTTGGATCCCTATGTCCTAAGGGTGCTTCCTGCCACATATAATTGAAATCGGCCTAGTAGTTCTCCAGAAGAAGACAATTTAAATTTCCCATTGCTTTAGTATGGGTGCCTTTGGCGGGAAAATAATCCAAGATGGCCGCCAAGCGGTTTATCTGACAGTTTCTAAAATGGCAAATTTGAGCTCAGAATACCAAAACCATATATAGAACCAATTTCGGCCTCAAAATCCATCAAATAAAAAAATCCAATCTGGCCGCCAAACACACTACATTTTGATTGCCGCATGGCGGCCATGTTTTGTAACAGATCAAGTTCCGTTGAACAAACTTTAATGGCCCTTAGTCGCTGAACATATCTATCAAATTTCCACCTGATCACTTCAACGGTTCTGGAGAAGAAGTAATTTTTGGGAAAAGTATGTCATCCAAGATGGCCACCGAACCATTTGGTCAATCAAGTCTTCTTAAACAAACTTGGCTTACCACTTTCCATAGATGATATTTCATGAGTTTTGACTCGATTCATCAAGTGGTTTCGGAGAAGAAGATTTTTAAAGACGTTTCCTAAAATCGGTCAAAATCCAAGATGGCCGCTGGCCAAATTGGCCGATTGGATCCATTTGAACGAACTTGGATCCCTATGCCATAAGGATGCTTCCTGCCAAATATAATTGAAATCGGCCCAGTGGTTCTTGAGAAGAAGTCGTTTAAAGGAAAAGTTGATGGACAGACGGACGACAGACGACGGATGACGGATGACAGATGGACACACGATGGACAGTCACCACAGGATAAGCTCACTTGGCCTTTCAGGCCAGGTGAGCTAATAATGTCACCCCTATCTAGGATCGAGACCTGATGCTATAGGTTGCTGCGACAACTTCTAGTGATTCTAGAATGGAATGAATTAGCAGTTTGCTAACTTCATCCAGTAAATGTTGAGATGGATGATATGTATAAGAATTGCCTTGGGCTTATCTGACTGAAGATCAAGAAGATTCAGGCAAGGACTGGTTGTTTCATCCAGCTCATCTTATCATAATTATTGAAATGAATGACAAACACAAGCTTTTACAAAAATGTAAGCTGACAAGTATATTCACAAAATAAACACGTAAGATACAGTACTGAGTACATTAAAAAATATAACAATTAAGCTGCAGGGGTAACCATGCTGAATCGGAAGATACACCAACACACCATGTCCCTCGTAATGCAGCTATTCTATTCAGGCTATCCTAACATGTATTCATCATCAAACTGACAATTGATTTACGTAAAAAGATATACATTTTTTACTTGTAAAAACTTAGTCAAAGTTAGACAAAGTTTAGATCAAGCTACAACTGCCAGTGCATAGGCTAGAGTAATGGAGTTATTAGGCCTAAGCCAGTTACCGAATTTTAACCCACTGTTGTTGAATAAATTATGGATGAAGCCATAGACCAAAATGAAGTCTTTCCATTGCAACATCATCTTTTACAGTCAGAAAGTATACTGAAAGATATTCTGCAATCCCTTTTACATTTATAACAGGTGCAGTTTTACTAGGCCATCACCATAATGACGTCATTCTACATCAGTCAACTTCCATTTATTTCTTCTTAGAAGTTGTACACTAATATAGTTTTGGTGCGAGTTAGTACACTGATGACACATTCTCAGAAGCTTTTAATAACAATTTTGAATTACTGAGTCAGACATATTCGTGCCAAACCTAGTCCTGTTGATAAATAATTCTGTTTTATTTTACACCACTACAGTGCTTATAAAATGTAATCCTCTTCTCTCAGTAGTATGACATTTACAATGGCCTACATTATAACCTTCCTGGTAATGGTCTTTACTCATTTCCAATAAATGAAGTGAAATCATTTGGGCTGTTTTATCCTGTACTTGAGTGACATATTTATAAATATTGTCCCTAGCTATAGTTTGTTTCATCATGTACGCAATTACATCCTTGTTCTAAGAATGTTGTTAATCAAGAAGAAGGGAGTCACGACTCTGTCTACACATTTATTGGGCAATCCAATTAAAGCAACTGCATATTAAATCACATTTAATTTTAAAAGGTGGAATTCCTTATTTCCAATGGCGTATTTGACACAAATACGGCTTTCAAACAGCCATACAGTCACTGTACAACTTGGACCAGACACATTGCTGATCACAAAGCCCCAAAAAGTTCTAAGGCTACAACAGCTGTCTTCACCCAAATAGACTTCATACTATGCAAGACAGAAGCAAAACCCCTTCTTCGGGATGCTCGTTTCTGTGGAGTTACAGACTTCAATTCTGACCATAAGCCAGTAATTACACACCTTCAGATAAACGCCATACCAGGCAAGATTGTAGAGTCACTTACAACCTAACGAAGCCTATCAGCGACACTGAGCCTCAAATGTCATACAAAAAGGCCCTCAGAGAGCAGATAGCTAACACCAACATCAACTCTGATCCAAAATCCCTAACCAAAATACTGAAAGCCATGGAATCATCAGCTACCAGCCCCATGGGTGTTCTTAAAAACAACCGAACACAGTATACTGACGACCCTCTAGTAGTAAAACTGTCAACAGAGCAAAAAGCATTAATTATGGCTGCACATCTATCAACGTGGCCAAAGTGAAGACTGCACCAAACTTCGCCGGGAGCACAATATCATTCTGCGCCACATTAGAGAACCTTTAAAAGATCTTGCTATTCAACAGGCAGACTCCCTAGCAGATGAAACCACTGCTACAGATGACTGCCACAAAATGTTTCAGCCAGCCCGAACCCTGAGAGTTACTGAATACACACCACCACTCGCTGTGCACAACTTTGAAGGACATTGAATCGGAACTGACCAGGGCAGAGCCAAGGCGATTCAAGAATGGTTCAAGGAATAGTTCACTGGCCATGATGATGAGCCCTTATACCCGTTCTCAGGAGATCCCAGGCCATTACTAACACAAATTAATACAGCAGAAATTGAGAAGGCACTTAAAGCCCTGAAAAATGGATGTGCATCTGGACACAATGGCATGAGCAAAGGGCTATTCAAATATGTAAGTGACATTATCTAAAAAATGACCATGTACCGATTCAATTCAGCTTTTATGCACCACCTGTAGCCCAGGGCACGCTGTAGCCCAGGGCACCCTTATGGTGCTACGCAAGCTCAAGAAACCACCCATACATCCAGCCAATCTGTTGCCCATTGTGCTCATCGACAGCATACGGAAAATCCTATCCCATGTTACTCTATGCTGCATTCACGAAAAGATCGATGACTTCACCGGATCATGTCAAAATGCCTTCAAATGTGGACGCAGCTGCACAGACATTGTATGAGCTCAATGCATGCTTGTGTCGGTAATCATGTTCAAACACTGGATTTCCCATAAAATGGGCATTGACATGTCACGAGCCTTCGACATAATTAAAACACTCAAAGCTCTTAGATGTATTGCAACAGACTAGTTGCAATGAAGATGAGCTACAGCTAGTGAAATTACTGAGAGTATGGGTCAAGTCAGTGAAGTCCGTAGAGTTTGAGACATTAGTCGACTCCCCACCGGGAGATGGTTTATTTCCTGTGCTTTTCACTTGTTACCTTGCTGCTGCATTGAAATCTATGCAGGAAGGTTCCGGAAGACCCACCAACCCACCCCCACACCAACAGTGTCAATACTGATTAGAGATTGGATATGCCGACAATGTGGATTTCATAGACGAGGTAAAGAAACCCCTTGACAAACTTCTCCCAATAGCTGCAAGCAAAGTAAAAATTGAGAATCAGTGTTCACCCACATATACCTATCGATATAGCATGAAACTAAAGAAAATGATGATCCACTTTATGGTGGCGAACCATGGAGTGAAAAGTAAAACCCTTGGCTCACTGTTTTGCGGTACTGTTAACATGTCTGCATGCTGCATCATGCGTAACATAGATTTCCAGTCCTTCTGGAAGCTATGGATTCGGAGATCAAAGATTCCCTTGATAAAAAGACTATGTTTATACAATGCAACCTGCGTATCATTAATACTGTATAACTATAACAGCTGGGCAGCTCCAAAGACAGCTCTAGACAAACTTGATGTCTGCCACCGCAAACACCTATGCGCCATTACTGGAGACTGATGGCCAGACAGCATAATTTCCAATGATGCACTATACAAGATGTGTAATACGTAGCCGCTGTGTGTAAAAGTCGCCCAGCAAAGATGGTACATATTTGGCCATATGCTAAGCATGGCAGAAGAGACACCAGCACAGAGAGGCTTGGAATTCGCCCTACTCGGAGCCAGCACATACAAAACCAGGAGAGGACATAATTAAATAAATCTGCTAAGCATGCTACGAGGTGACCTCAAGAAAGCAGGACTTTGCACACTCAATTCAGTGATGGACCTGAGGAAGCTAAGGATTTCGGCTGCAAACAAGACAGTGGGCAAAAGCGAAGAAGGGCTGATTGCAGCTGTATGATGTTTTTATTACTACAGCTGCAGAATACGGTAATCATACATACATAATAAATCACAGTGCATGAGAACTATGTCGAATTTACGCACGCACACACATGCACAAACACACGCATGCACGCACACACACACACCTTTTCATTCTCACTTTCATTAATATCATCATCAAATCTACATAGGTCATACATTAGATATGGGTTTCCTAAGGAGCTAGCTACTAATATCTACAACATGCGGAAATATTAAGAGTTCATGACAGACTTAGATACACCATTCATGACATATTTTTATTCTATGTTAGCTTAGATGTGATGTAATGATTATGACGTCATATACTTGATCGACAGATTGGATTCCGCTATTTGGGAGATGATAGGATGTAGAACAAAAATCATCAGCAAGTTTCTTTGAACTGTTTAATCGATGACAATTGATTTACATAGTCATATTGTCATTTTGAAAATCTAAAACCAACACAAATAACACTTAAACAATTAAATATAAATATAAATACATAAATCAATATACCCTTTGAATGAAATTTTAATTTTTTGTATGTAAACAATATAAAACAGACAATCTATGATAAGACGCTATAACAGGGTTAATCCAACAGGACATTATCATATCATATCATCTGATATGTGCCACACTTTCAAATGTGCTTTAATTAATTAATTAATTAATTCATTCATTAATTAATCAAAGCATTAATCTTAATTAGTTATTACCTATTATTTACTAATTAATAACCAGTTAACACAGAGAACACGATTTTCAAATATAGTAACAAGTGAATGAGTGTACACAAAATATACATTACCTTAACAACCACGTAGTGTAGATTTAGTCACTTTGTGTATGAAGGCAAAACCAGAGCACTTAGTCGCTGGATTGGGAGGCAATATGAGTTAGGTGATTTTAATTTAAAGACAATCCATTTACAATACAGGTCTGGCAATTTGACAGATAGAAGATACACAGTCTTTATTACGTTCCTGACCCCAACATAATAGTAGCATATTAGAACTGTCTAAAAAGATACTTATCGTGTGGTCGGAGTGATGCTGGTTCTGTAAGAAGGGTGGTATTAAGAAAAATTAAAGAACCAGAATCTATTGACCTCGATATATATCAATGTAAATGATTTGTTTAGAGTGAGCCCCTCTGTTAATCAAGTAGCTGATATCATAGTCAATTATGTCATATGACAGCTGACATTACAGCTATAATGACATATCCAGCTCCGTCGTGAACATCAAAATGCCCAGCAAGTGTACGAATAGTTTGTCTTTGATAAATTTACAATTTTAACAAAAACAGTCTGCTGAAGTTCTTGAAACTAATTCGACTGTGTGCTTTTGCTGTTATATGCAGCAACATCGCCCAGTCAAATTACTTTCAAAATATTTAACAGTATGTTTATTAAATAGTAAAGACATACAAGTCGTACACCCTGATGGACTATTAAGCAGCTAAGACGGACTAAATCGAGTTATTCATGACGTAATTGATTATGACGTCAACATACAAATTACGTAGTTTATTATGACATCATATGATTGGCTCAGAAACTGGATTCCTCAATAATACTCTGATGTAGTCAAATATATGCTATTGTACCATCCACACGAGCTTGCCCTCTCTCCTCATTCGCATGGGTTTGCCCTCTCCCAGGCTGTGTTGGCTCTCTATTTATTTGAGCTTGAACTTTCACTGCCAGCATTTACCCCCCAGTGTATACAATGATACCCATTTATATTCCAATGTGGAGCGAGACAACAAGGAGTCAAGGAGATTGACCATGTTTGCAACGATGGTGACATAGTAGCCCTACGTACACAACTGAGGCAGGTTCGCCGGTTATGAAGTACAAAACATTGACCACAACACAAATACATATCCTCTGGTTTTGGGAGCCAAACAACTACAATTCCTTAAGACGTGACCCACTAAGATTGTCAAACCAATGGTCAAATGATATTGATGTGTGTCCTTTGCTGTTCACTAGTCTTAGACCTCATAATCAATTATCATCAAAGAATGGGTGTCTTTTAATTAAAACCCACCTGTTTTACAGACAACAATTAGTGCTGGTTAGGATGGTGTAAATATAAAACAGGCTTGATTTTATTTATTCAACAGTGTATTCCGATGGGCATTCACAATTGAAACAAGACACCCAAAATGGCCTCGACACTCGACTGCCTTAGATTTAAACATCTTGACCCTCTTTGTGGTAATATAATTTAATTCCCACGTGCTTTCAATATGTTTATCCTAAATAACCCAAAATACTACAAAATGTGCTGCTTGGATGTTTTATCATTGGCTCTAATACGAAAATTAACTTTTTAATTATATTCCTCAGAAACTAGATGTACCTAGATCATAGACGAGCATTAGCTTACTCCCACCGAGTTAGAAGACAATGGGTAGAATTCAATAAGGTGGTTTAGCCAAACCTGGTTTAAATATTTAATGCTGGTTTAGCTATTACCAGGCTTAAACCTGCATATAGGTTTAAACCCGCATTTATACTGACTTAAAAACCACTGGTCCAATATAAAAATAAGTTAACACACATGTTAATATCACCTTTCTAAAGGTATTACGCTTAAATCGATTCTGTGAAAGCTATAGCATAATGTTCTGAGAATATCGAAAATTAAACCAAGTAACGAACCAGGTAGTAGACCTGGTAACAATATAAGTCGATTTCACGAAGGTAGTTTATATACTAAACCTTAGAACAAAGACATACAAATTTTAACCTGGGGCAGGGTAGTTTAACTTCTATTGCTTTGTGTAAAATTGGCACATTAAAATTTGGCAAGTCAGGCCGGCACTGAGTTAGTTTGGGACCGAGTTCTCCCATTCATATGCATGAGGAGATTGATATCCGACAGGTATTTAAGTGACCTCATTGTTTATTATCAGAAGAGCACAGATTAATTTTATTGCCACTTTTTTATTATTATGTCCATCGGTGTATTAATATATTTTAATAATAAGCCATGGCCCATATATATTGTTATCTTAGAATGTAAATGCCAAATTTCTATTACAACGACCCCCCACCCCCACCCCCGAACATAGTATGCGAATGCTAATAAAATAAACAGGGTTAAACCGGGTCTGTTACCTGGTATAAACCTGGTATCTGAATACGGACAAGGTTTACGGATAAACCTGGGTAATAAATCTCTTATTACTTGGTTTATGTAGCTACCAGTTGTTACCAGGTTTAGGCCATACCGAGGTTTAAACCGCCTTATGGAATTCTAGCCAATATGGTCAAACATGGCATCAAACTATTATATCTCACCATTGGCTTCAATACTTATGGAGATTTACAAGGGCCTTAACTCTGATGTTTGGTATAAGGTAAACATCATTAGCATAATGTAAATTTTAGATGGCTATATATTGATTTTGAGCAGATTTGGAAATAAATTATTGAAAAGTTGGCAAAAATATCTGACTGAATAATTTAGTATTGTTGTCAAATAACAAAATTCATATATGACCTACATTACGCAAAATCTACATCAGGCTGATCTAGTTCATATATGAATGGAAGCTAAATGGAGGAATCTAGTTTTAGCTATGCCCCGCCCATCTTTAGCTAAGCTCCACACACCCTTCACCATTGCTGGATCGATCGATCCCTGAGCTCCATGACTATCAATTTCCAGAAAACTATGCAGGTTAGCTGCTAACTATTTTGAAACTAATTTGGCTGAGTGCTGTTGCTGCATGCATACAGCATCTTTATTAAATAGTAAAGACATACAATTTATACAGCATGCTTAATCTATCATCAATTAATGGTTCGTGGTGAACTCCACTATGTCATTCATGATGTAATTGAGTATGACGTTATTCTACATGCCACGTAGTTCATTATGACTTAATATGATTGATAAATAAACTGGAATCATCCATAGCTTTAAATATGAAAAAAACATTCCAGCACAAAAATATCTCGTCTACCAGAGCACATGGGGATAAATTTTCAAGGGTCGTGACCCTTACATTTGAGACAGGATCGACTTCATTTATCCAATGCAAATATTGGATACCTATGTGAACATTTTGAACAGATTTAATATAAATCTCTCAAAAGATGGCAAAACAGATTGACTGAATATTTTACTATTGGTTGCACTGGCAAATCGACCTTTCACAAATATCATCCACAAACATGGTCAGACTGGTTCTTACATATGTGGTAGATTACATATATGTATGGATCGAGACATGGACAGACAGACTAGTGGGTAGATGGCACCATCGCTATTCGTCAGCTGAGGTAAAAATCGATTGATCCAAATCAAAACGAATTTCAGTAATGGATTAATCCAATTTTAGCTCTGCACTGTCCATCGTTAGCTAAGCTCCACCCACACTACGCCCGTGTTGTGATCGATCAACCCATGAACTACCTGGCTATCAATTTACAGAAAACTATACAGGCAAGATCTTGAACATTTTGAAACTAATTTGACATGGCAGCACCACGCACAGTCAAATTAGTTTCAAAATATTCAACAACATGTTTATTAAATAGTTATGACATATGACAGCAACGGCGTCCAGTCAAATAGTTTCAAAAGATTCAACAGCATGCTTATTAAATACTAAAGACACTACAATTCATACAACAATGCTCAGTTTGCCATCAATAAAGCGTTCATGATGAACATAGCGACACCATTCATGACATAATTGATTATAACATTATCCTACACATGACGTTTATTATGATGTCATATGATTGACTGAGAAACTTGATTTCTCTATGGTGCAACATAAAAATCCATCCATGAGTAAGTAAAATTGATGATATAAAATATTTATGATATATTCAGAGACAACTGCATATGCCACTCAGCATACTGGGCACTAATGACATGTACTGTGCTAGTTAAACACATCTTAGTATCAAGATATAAGATATAATTTCAACAATGCAGGTGCTCTGTCAACACAGTTCGTATATATTCGACAAACATATGAACATATGAACATTTACTGCAAATATGCCATCGAACATGCTGACCATTTGATCACAACAGACTAGCTACAATATATTCTTTGCAATGGAAGAAATATTCTGCTGAATATTTTAAACCAAATTTTTCTGGAAGCTGTTGCTTCGGATGGTAACAACAGCTTCCAACCAAATTTGTCTGGTTGCCTTGATATTAAGAAATCAGTGCTGTCGAACCTGTATATAACGGACACTGTATGGACCATCAGAATATATTCATTACAGATAGATGGTCGCATAATACAACCAAGCCTCTAGTAATAGAAGATGTGGGTGTGAAATGATGATGAGTCCAAAGGATGGGCATAGTTTCAACCGCCAATCTTATAGAACCACCATCATTTGGCCCCCCAAAAGCATGTGTCTGTTGTAGACAGATTAGATCATATAATCTAGTGTTGTGATTATGAGATTTGTACATTGAAAGGCTCTTGTCATTAAGGTTAACATATATTCAGCATCTTGGTTTTGTCTCGACAATAACAGACAATGCATTACCTAGTATTATACAGTTATTGGTAATGTTTTTATTAAACAAAAATTCTACATCAAAACAACGAAAACCAACAAGGTTCACAGGCACAATGTTATTATCGTATGAAAACATGTAAAATGATTGATACATGGGTGTGACAGTGGCCCTTTAAAAGCTAAACGTATAATACAAAATGGCTAGTTTGACCACCAGAATATAACTAAAAATCAATGAAAGCCTTAGATACCCTAGAGTCCACCAAACCTATACAGTATTGGTGTATCTCCATAATTATATGTGACACTAATGTGTAGAGGAATTGATCCATCACTCAAGTATCTGACATCATAATCAAATACCACACTGACTGATGTTAACGGACCGCACAATCAATGGGGTGAAGATGTTGAGTAAGAATGTCACCAAAATTGAAATTCTGTCACAAAAGTGGATGAATTGTATGTCTTTGATAATATTCTGTTGAATATGTTGAAACTAATTTGACTGAGAGCTATGGAAGCAACAGGCTCCCACATCTATCACTGTTAAATTTGTTTTAAAAATTCAACAGCTTACATATATAGTTATAGTGAAATTTAGATTCTGCGAATTCATGTATCAAAGATTCAAATCAATACCAACTCACATAAAAATTTGTAAGATCTTGGCCAAATATTAGCATAGTTAGAAATGTAACACTCTACTGGTATATCCGTAAAATGAGATGAAACTCTAATGTCTCACTGACCCATCCATCAAAGGTACATATATAGTGTCTACCTTTGGAGATATAATTCCAAAGGCATGTAGTCAGATAGTCAAAGTAATGCAAATTATAATAGAAGATTTTAACAAAATGCCTTTGATGTAGTACATACACATTTTATGTGTGCTAAGTGTGTTAAGAAGCAGTATTCGAATATGTCATCATGATATGTGCAATACAGGTGCAAATTTGCTAATTAACACAGTTTTGATGACAATAACAAAATGAGTTTACAACATTTCCATTCATAGTAGTCATCAGTGTATGAAATATGAATTCAGCCGAATTTCTAGAAATAGATAGAGCGAATGTATATGTTGTATAAGAATACAATAACAACAACAGTAGAACCAATTTTCAAGCAGATGATGGGTAAGCTGATCAGATTTTGGGGAAATTTATTGCTGTAGATGGGGAGGCGGCAGAACAGCTTCACAGGGCCACAATGATATATATACAAACATGAGACAGGAATGGATAGCTATTAGGTTATTTTGTCATGAAAAATGTCTACCTTAATTTCAAATCAATTATGCATTAACATTGCTAAATATTCAGTACAATTACTTTCAAAATATTCAATAGACTATTTTGTCGACTGGAGAGAACGTCTGTATGGTGTAAGAAATCAACTACATCTTTTGGATTAAATAAAACACTGAATAAACAAGCAGTAGTAGGATGCTAGTCCGATGAATGAACACACATGCATAGGTACGATTCCATCCTACTAGACATAATCACAGTATATCTATAATGGAGACTTGGCTTATGGGGTCAAATGTTGGTGGTGCTGTAAGCCAGGTGATCATAAGTCATTATTCAGTCTTAAGAAGCCACCATCATTTGGCCGTAAAAGCTATGTATCATGGCAAATAAACTGCATTAACCAATCTTGTGTCAATGTTCCCCATTAATGGTCATGCTAGCAAAGCAACGGCCTCTGTAGTAGTCTTGGGGAATGCCTATTTGCAGGCTACGAGAAGACGATTCTTGAAACATTACTACTGGAATGACTGGCTCAGTAGCCGAGCCAGTCATTCCAGTAGTAAATTCTCAATACATAGTTTTCTGTTGGTCTCTAAATGGATAGTGACTTAGCAAGAATTTTACCCTTCTTGACCACTACTTGTGCAGTCGTCACAGGGAGAATCTATTTGAAGTACGACAGAAAGCTATGTCTGTAGATTTCAGACGCAAGCGGACAAAAATTGTCTTCTCATGGCCATCAAATCGGCATTCATTCAGGAAACATTAAAACTTTCTTGAACAATACGGACTGTTAAATCATTAATTGATATAAAGTAGATTGCTTAGCACTTTGGGGTACCGTGAACACAAGAGTGGTTAAGTGACAATTATTCTTGCAAACTCTTTGTGGCTCATGCAGCAAACAGTTTCCTTTATGCTGCATTGATCTGTATCAAGTGAAGTGCATTGGTATGAATAACCGTTGATTTAGTAAATCAATATAATAAGTAAGTATGCATCTTGCATAACTTTAAATTTTCTGGTTTACATAAAGTAAATAAGTCACCATGGAAACACTGATTTATTTAAACAAAACAAACAAAGCAGAATGTATAAGAGTTGAGATTACTGGCATGGAATGCATTTTTATTAGACTTACAAATGGAAATAATATTTACTGGTTTTGTTTACTCACACATCTGACATCATAATGAAATATATCACGTGTCAAAATAATGTGATTCCATTGTGGAAGGCGAAATTGTCTGAATTCTAGGTCTTTGATGAATTTACAATTTAATAAACAATATTTTTAACATTTTTAACCTAATTTCAAAGGGAACTGTTGACGCCAAATAATATGAGCGTTTAATGCAAGTGCTTAAATATTATACAGCAAAATAATACACATCAAAACTAAATTGATAATTGCAGACACTGGTCAGACACACACATGCTCTATAGAGAATGCACGTGTCTTAGGGCTTGCATATTGGTTCTCTAGGATATATTGCCTGTAAGATAATTGATTGATAGAACAAAGATTAATTTTGTTTTAATATACGTTATATTTTGTCCAACTATAGCAACCAGTTTGTATTAAGGAACTGCATCTTTTGTAGCCAGAGTCAGTATGCCGACCATGTAAAGCAACATTTTAAGAAGCAGGGATCTATTTCCTTACCAGTCCCAATTCTATCTAAGCTCCGTCCACTTTAAATGCATGTTGGAATCGATTAACAACTTTCAAACCTGAATGACCAGAATCTATATTCCACGGCGATTATACAGATACGCTGTTGAATATTTTGAAACTAATTTGGCTGGGGATGTTGCTGCCATAGCAGGAACAGCTCCAAGTCTAATTACTTTCAAAATATTCAACAGAATGTATATTAAATCGTAAATTCAGCAAATACATACAGTTCGTACACTTCACTTTTCATGACAAAACTACAACATTATAATTGTGACATCAACTAACAAGTGACATAATTGATTATGACGTCATATACTTGAGTGACAAATCAGCTCTCTCTATTATCTCGCCAGATATAATTTACCTTATCGATGACCTTGACCGTGATATTTGAACTTTTCATAAAAAAAAAACTTCCTCAGTTGAGAAACGCATCACATGATCACGATTTCTATGGCAACCTGCTAGTTTTTAACCAATGAAATGCCATAGAAATTTGTTCTGGTGTGAAATTTCCGTGACTCATGAATGTTTTGTGAAATCCACCCCAGCACGACCGTAGAAAATATTTATTTAGCTTATTTGTTATATATTTAAATAAAGACAGATGCGGTATTGAAGAATAGACATTAACAATTTAGCATTTGAAAAGCTTAATACTGCTAGTCTGGTAATAATATGCGCACGAACGAGGTAGCCATGGTTGGTGTTGGTGGGCGTGGGGGGTGGGGGGGGGGGGGGTGGGGGGTGGGGGGGAGGACGTGAGGAACCTTCTCACTCGCATATTTCCTTCAAAGTGATTATAGACCAACCACGATAGCTCTAACAAAGCATTTGATTTCTACAAGCTGGAAATCGACATGTTACCTGCATTTGATAACTTCAAAAGAGCACAGAGTCTACCATTCTTTGTTCAAGCAGATTGTGGTGATGACAAACCCTCTATGCCTCGTGATACCTCTACTTACAAATACAAAATTAACCATTCGTGACAAATCAACACTCTCCGCCGTATTTTAAAATTGACACATCTCCACATTATCACCAATGCTCTTCGGCTATTACCTCACCGCAGCTCTATCCTCTGTTTTATGGCATTCAACAATACTAAAAACACCTTCTAATTTCGAAGCTAGCAATGCCATAGCAACAGCTTACCACTTTGTTCCGTCTTTTTGTGACCAGACCTCAATGACTTAACCTAGGACCACTAAAGAGAAAAACAACGTCAAGGCACAGTAGAGACGGAAACCCGATTGGAACTGAGTGCAGTTGCCATTCCTTTCAGTCGCAGAACAGTCAGTCATCGTCATCATCATCATCATCATCATCATCATCAGAAGAAGAAGAAGAAGAAGAAGAAGAAGAAGAAGAAGAAGAAGAAGAAGAAGAAGAAGAAGAAGAACATCACCACCTATACTAGGCTAACTGGAGAACATTATGCAAATATTCATTATTAACATATTTGATAATCTTAATACTAAAATAACCGTCATCGCTGGCCTGTAACAGTAATGGTAATTATAGATGGTGAAGGTGTGTTGTAGACCTAGCATCGTAGGCTACCAGTAGCGGGGATCTTTTCGTATATCGTCGATGTATTTATCAGCATAAAAAAGCACAGGAAGCCTGAGCAAGGCGCTAGATGTAAAAAGCAAAAGGAAGCCATATTGAAAACACGCGATGAGGATAGTCTTATTCAATACCCTAACTGTTCGCTAGCCGCCAGACCTTTGTGTCCGCTGACGAGCGCTATTGATTTTCCCGTTCACCATCAACCGGCAGCTTCCCATTCACATATTTCACTACAGAACTCTTCATTTGGGCTTACATTTCCCTTCTCTGAAGACGTCTGTCGCAGTATTCTGGGTGAAATTAGAGAAATATCTTCTCGAAGGAAATGATGTAAAATGGAGCATACGATTACCAGTACTTGCTGAGCATCAAGTGAAAGGATATTTTAGTGTTTTAAGTATATTCGGATGCACATACACTGATAACTGATATCACTTGGCATGTACTGGGCCAATACCGGGCCAATACGGCCCGGTATTGGTCCAATATACCTACCAAGTGATATCAGTTATCACGGTACGATTACTTTAGGAGCACTTATCGACCACGTAAGAGTCGACATGGGTGCAGGGCCCTAGCCTATATTAAGACTGAACGAAGCCAACGATGTCCGTGCAGGATTTCTACGTTTTCATTGCCTAGTCATATCTGATTATTCAAGATTCTAAAGCGCAATAAAAGCTCTATTTCCGGCGCTTGCCATCTTCCGGTATGGCGTATTTATACGTGGAACTGGATGAGAACGAGTCTGAAAGCTTCGCTAACCTGATTACGACAATCCGGTTACATAAAACCTGACTATGAAGGGCACTCCTTGGAGTATTTAAATGTGGCTTCTAAAAAGATGGTCGCTTAATATTGATCGGAAAAAGTTGCCAATTGAAGTTGCATTTGAATGTAGAACCAGATGATGTTTGGTGTTTACGACATGTGGTCTTATGACCTCCCGTCTTAAAGAACCACAGCCTATTGAGTGATTCACTTCTAGATATGCCACGCCCATTTCTAGCTAAGCTTCACCCACTGTTTACGCGTTGGGTCGATTTATATACATTAAATCATGAATTCCTAGAATCATAATTTCAAGGCAACTATACAGGTAAGCTGTTGAATATTTTGAAATTAATTTGACTGGGTGTTGTTGATGGCAGCAATAGCGTCCAGTCAATTAGTTTGAAATTAGCAAACCGAATGCCTTTTTTAAATTGTAAATTGATCAAAGACAAACAATTCGTACACATGACAGGCCTTTAAATATCCACGGCGGATCTAGATACGTCACTATGTATTGTGACGTCCGCGTACATGTGACGTAATTGAATATGACGTAATATATTCGAGTGATAGATCGGATTTCTCTTTTGCCCCTCCCCAAAGCAGACAACTGCCCGCTATAAGCAGGGTTACCTATACAACATACACATGCATAATGGTGAGATCCGGTATGTCACTCAAGTATATGATGTCATCATCAAAATACGCCATTTGTTATATGAGGTCACAATCAAAATCACTTAAGTCTGTCACGAAGTCATTCTGTACGGTAATACACGCACCCATTTCTAGCTATGCCCCGCCCATTTCTAGCTAAGTTCCTCCCACGTATGCCGCGTGTTGGAATCGATTTACACACTGTGAATCAGGAATTCCTAGAATATCAATTTAATGGTAACTATACAGGTTAGCTGTTGAATTGATCAAAAGTGCTATGGCAGCAACAGCGACCTGCCAAATTAGTTTCAAAATATTCAAAACAATGTTTTTTCTAAAATTGTAAATTTATCAAAGACAAAAAATTCGTACACTTGACGGGCCGAGTCATGGTACGTTGTTATGATTGTGACGTCAGCCTCCATATGACGTAATTGATCATGACGTCATATACTTGAGTGACAGATCGGATCGCCTGCGTCGTTTTGAAATGGTTACAACGAGTGGACATGTTATCAGTCATCAAAAGGTGGCCACTAAATACAGGTTTAATGGGGTGATCCAATCTGTCACTCAAGTTTATGACATCATAATGAATTAAGTCACACGTAGGCTGACCTCACAATCAAAATGATGTATCATAACTCCATTATGAAGCTCGAAAAGTCGGTCAAGTGCACGAATTGTATGTCTTTGATAGAGTTAGAATTTGATAAACATTCTGCTGAATATTTTGAACCTAATTTAACTGTGGGGTTTTACTGACATATGCAGCAACAGGCCCCGATCAAATTAGTATCAAAATATTCGACATCTTACCAGTATAATTACATTTGAAAATGGGGTTGTGGGTCAGAGCTTAGCTAGAAATGGGCGGGTAATAGCTAGAAATGGGCGGGTAATAGCTAGAAATGGGCGGGTAATAGCTAGAAATAGGCGGATAATAGCTAGAAATGGATTCCTTCATACATCTCATTTGCCAGAATATGTCGATTTTGTGGCCAAGTTATGGCGGTACAGTAACACGTGTGGTTTTCCGACCACCGCTTTAAAACAAACACAATGTTGATCCAAAAAGCAAGCGTCCATTTATATAGTAAGGCTTGCAATTTTCTAGCAGGACGACCCAGGTTTATAGCCATTTCATATCTATTAATACATTTCTTCCAGAGGCTAGTTTCACGAAACGTACTTAAGCACACTAGGGTACTTGAGTACTGCGTAAATATCAAATGAAGCATTCTGATTGGTCTGTTTTCTACTTTACGACAGGGCGTAAAATACGCACCTTTATGAAACTGGCCCTAGCATAGGAAGACTGGTATTAATTAAAATTGGTTAAAAAATTAGAACATTTGCTTAGTGAATGCCCATCTATAGGCCAAGAGAATACTATTTTGTAAATTTACCACTGGAATGACTGGCTCGGTTATCGAGCCAGTCATTTTAGCGGTAAAATTTCAAAGTTAGTCTTATATTGGCATGCAAATGGACATTCATCAAGACCACTACAGAGGCTGGCTTTGTCGGGGTTCATTATGAAAGGGTTACACATCTTATAAATGCTAATATCGGTGTTGGGTTTGTTGTGTCATGGTAAACAAATCACGTGACTCGTAAACAGAATCACATGACTGGGAGACGTTATATGACCATATGACGGAGTTGACTTAACATGGGGGGGGGGGGTGGATAAAAGACGAAATTTGTACCAACCAGCAGTATTATACACATATCGTGCATAGCATTGTCATCGGCTTTGCTAACAAAATGATAATACGTTTATTAGTGAATTCTGTTTTTTAGGCATTGGGTCTTATTAACGATCTGCTCGTATTGTATTTCAAAGCTAAAGCTTAGCATGTTAAACATTTACAGTGGCCTTGTCAATTTGTGCTGTGTTATCTCACCTTATCTGCGTTATACAGGTCACTGGGCCAGTACTGGATCAATACATGGTCATTTTGGTCCGGTATTGGTCCCAGTGTCAGCCCAGTAACCCCGTTATCAAGGACATTTTCTATCTTACTCATTCATCGACAGCAACAGCTTTCATCAACACTGACAAGAAATGGAAACTTGACCTCTCTTGACCTCTCTTACAACAGGCGGGGGTAGAGTAGATCACTCTTCGCTAATACCACCAACCAATATGTTAATTTGATTATTTTTTAATTATTTTCACTTTCGCTTTTTCAGCTCCATGCAAACTAAAAAAGGCATGTGCTAATTCATTACGGCGTTAATGGACCTCTCCACTTTTAGCCATGCCCCGCCCATTTCAATCTAAGTTCCACCCTCACCACAATTTCAAGAAAACTATACATGTAAGCTGTTGAATATTTTGAAACTAATTTGACTGGGTGCTGTTGCTGCCTATGGCAGCAACAGCGCCCAGTCAAATTAGTTTCAAAATATATTCAATAGTATGTTTATTAAATAGAAAAGACATACAATTCGTACAACGTGTCGGACTATTAACAGTTAAAGACGGGCCAAATAGAATTATTCATGACATAATGATTGTGACGTCATTCTACACGCTGCTTAGGTAATTATGACATCATATGACGTCATATGATGGATGGATACTCTGGAAAGGTGAATTGTCCATATATATTAAACACACATAAACATGTGCAAATGTACCCTATATTCCCGCGATTTGCCAGTAATTTACAGTTTTTACGTAGTTTCTACAAGCCAAACCGATTTGCAAGTATTCACACATGTATGTGGCTAATTTTCATATACTGGGATCTGTGGCACAGAGATAAACTAATTAAAATTTAATGATAGAATGTATTCATCTATTTGATCTGTAAGAAACAGAAATAACACCTAGAAATAACTCAATGGACCTTTCCAGTTTATCCATCTATCATATGACTTCATAATCAAGTACGTGACGTGTAGGATGGCGTCAAAATCAATTACAGCATGAATGACTCGATTTTGTCCATCTTAAACGCTTAATAGTCCGACACGTTGTACGAATTGTCACTCTGCTATTTAACAAATATCATGTTGGATATTTTAAAACTAATTTGACTGGGCGTTGTTGCTGCTATAGGCAGCAACAGCGTAGATCAGATACCGATTCATCGATGACCCTCAGAATGGATGAATCAAGTTTTAGCCATGACCCGATATGGCAGCAACAGCGCCCAGTCAAATTAGTTTCAAAATATTCAACAGAATGTTTATTATTAAATAGTAAAGACATACAGTTCGTACATCAACTAAGCGATCATGACGAACTTAGCAACGGCATTCATGACGCAATTGATCATGACGTCATTCTACATATCACGTAGTTGCTTATGACGTCATATGATTGGCGGAGAAACCAGAAACATTCAATGAGCATAGCTGTCTATTTCAAATTTTCAAGTTTTATATTTTATATAACTAAGCGTAGAGCCTATATAATGGCGATAACTTGACTACTCAAGCGGCTTCGTTATTATAATAAGACTTTCTGGCCTGACATGGAAAATGTTCTAAGAGACAAATTTACTAAAACATGTTCAGCTCAAGACAACACTCCATTAAAACGATCCACCGTGACCCATTGCAAATCAACATACGAATAGAACCAAATTGCACCAGATTGTCATAACAATCAATTTTCAAAAAAGTAAAATATAGGAATCTAAAATTCTATTCCATATCTAGATGTAGTTTATAATGGAGCTTTCCAATTTTAGCTATGCCCCGCCCATCTCTAGCTAAGCTCCACCCACACCTCGTTTGTGTTGGGATCGATCGATCTCTGAACTCCCTGACTCTCACTTTCCAGAAAACTATACAGGTAAGCTATTGACTATTATGGAACCATGGCAGCAACAGCGTCCAGTCAAATTAGTTTCAAAATATTCAACAGCATGTTTATTAAATAGTAGAGACATGCAGTTCGTACAATGACGTTTATGACATAATGATTATGATGCCATCCTTCATGCAGCTTAGCTGATTATGACGTCATATGACGTCAGATGATAGATTGGTACTGTGGAAAGGTGAATTCGTACAACGTGTCAGACTATTAAGTGTTAAAGACTGGCCAAATAGAATTATCTATGACGTCATCCTACATGCCGCTTAGCTGATTATGACATGATATGACGTCAGATGATAGATTCATACTCTGGAAAGGTGTACTACATGAGAGATGGCAGGAAGTATAATAAGCTATGTATAGTTATCTCCATTATCATCGTCACCTTCATGACCATACAATAACCGTAAAAACATTGTTACAGAGTGTATACATATGCTATTTAATACGTGTTTGGAACATAGAGTAGCCTCAGGTTAAATAGGGATTGTCGTTGTAAGTCTTATCTTATCAAATAACAACTCTTAACCTTTCGAACCTGAGATGTTGTAATAGAAAACTCACAATTTACAATCTAAACATTATTATGTTGGATATTTTGAAACTAATTTGACTCTGAACTGTTGTTGCTACTTATGGCATCAACATGTTCCTGTAAAATTAATTTCAAAATATTCAAATAGTTACCTTGAAATTAAGATTCCGGGAATTCATGGTTCAAACGATTAACAAATATATTTATAATAATAATAATAATAATAATAATAATAATAAAATAATAATAATAATAATAATAATAATAATAATAATAATAATATGTTACATAAAATTTGATATGTAAGCATCACATAGTTCAGGGGAAGATTATGACATCAAGGGGAAATTGAAAACTTAAAATTCATATTTAAATAATTAATTAATTCAATGAGTGTGCTCCTTAAATGAGTGTTTTGTTTTGTTATAGTATAACTCCCTGATAACACGTGTTACTGGGCCGGTATTGGCCCAATATCGGGCCAATATGGCCCGGTATTGGCCACTACCGGCTCAGTAACCTGCATTGTCGTGGTAGATTCACTCTACGGACATGTTGATGTCATTATTAACACAGCATGTCATTCATACTATAACAACATAGACGTATTGCTCATATGTGTCACTAAGCGTTAACACTGACTGGAGACGACGTGGATTGAGCCTTGATGATGTGACGTCACAATAAATACATACAGGCTATCACATTTTGCTGAGAAATAATAATAATAATAATAATAATAATAATAATAATAATAATAAAAATAATAATAATATGAAACTTGGTTATTATTTTTATTTTTATTATTATTATTATTATTATTATTATTATTATTATTATTAAAACAATAATAGAGTTATTTCAAACAAAAACGGCTTATATAATTAACTATTAATCAACAAGTAGCATCACAAGTGTTATAGAACTATAGTTTTCCTTTTTAGAGGATGAAATATCAGATTGCAGCATTACTGGTGACGTGGGTGGGGGGGGTGTTATTCTATAAGAATCTAAAGCTTTATGTTAACTGATCATGCCAGAGAGCAATCACAACCGCTCACCCTAGCACTAGGCGCTTGCCTTAGCATGCGCTCGCTTTAGCATTTGCTCGCCTTAGCATGTGCTCGCCTTGTAACAATATCTCGCTACAAATAATGACTTTAAAAGGCAAAGATATGAACCTTTCCAGCTTTAGCTAGGCCCCGTCCATCTCTATCTACGCTCCACCACGCCTCGCTCGTGTTGGGATCGATCGATCTCTAACTTCCTGACTATCAATTTCCAGAAAACTATACAGGTAAGCTGTTGAATATTTTGAAACTAATTTGACTGGTCGCTGTTGCTGCTGCCTATGGCAGCAACAGTGTCCAGTCAAATTAGTTTCAAAATATTCAACACCATGTTTCTTAAATAGCAAAAACATACAATTCCTACAACGTGCCGCACTATTAAACGTGTTAAAGACGGACATAATCGAATCATTCATGGCGTCATGATTATGACGTCAGCATACACGTCGCGTAGTTGATTATAACGTCATGTGATTGAATGAGGAAATGGATTCATGAATATTTTTTAAAACACACGACCACAGTTTTTGGCTTTAGATGACTGTTGTGCCCATGAACTTGACGATTCCGTAGACATTTCTTTCATTCCGTTAGCGACAGTTGATTGTTGGACACTGTCCACTCCAGCTAAGAGCTCGCGAAGTACATCTATCCCGCAACATCTTATATGTAAGCACCTCACGCGTAACGGTCTTCCATCAGTGATTCCAGCTGATCAACAACTATGTACGATTGTTTGGTCCCAATAACATTGAATTACACTGAGCATGCCTAGTTAATGGCTAACCGCGCGACATCTACAGACAATTAAAACGTGTCTTTTACATGTCCGCGTCCTGATATGCTCCGTGATATAAAAGACGAGGCCGGTAAACACCTAGTTAAAGGGAGCTCACAGCTGGATCTAGGAATACACACAGCAAAATATCTTGAAAAATAAATTCGAATTATTTATTTCAAATAACTGGACAGAACTAGGCTCTTTATATATAATAAAAGAACATGTTGCGGTTGTATTATAATTATTAATTGCTTCAAACAAGAACTAAGCGGAGACAACATGCAATTGTGCAATTAATATAGTTATTAATATTTATGAATATCTTAGTAAAAGAGCAATCGATTAATCCAATAACGATTTATATAGATTTTGTTGTTGTAGTTGTAGTTGTTGTGGTTGTCAGATCTGTGAGCGTCCATATCGCTCACTGGGCATATCATTGTGATGCCCACACATAGACACACCCATTTAGTACATTGACTACCCATCCAGACATGTATAACACACTGATTCATGGTGTCATAATAATATTACCTCATCACAATAATTGTTATAGAATTGGTAAACAGTTTACAATTAATTCATCTTCTCGGGAATCATGAATGGTCATGATAGTAAATAAGACATAGGAAATTTCCGCAGTCATCTGGAATGTCAACATAGGGAAACAGTGGGAAAATTCATAATATAATAATAATAATAATAATGCAAACGACTTCTCGGACTTTGTATGTGGTTTTGCCATATAGATAACCGGGGTAACTAATGCGCCATTTTCGCTACGTATCTTCCCACGTGACGCGGAGGAGATATCCTATGACCGACGCAAGCTAGATTTCACCACAGGCTAATAATAGAATCGTTACTCGTGACAGTACATTTGCTGCGGCCACCACTCGCTAAGGGTGTATTTACAATAGATCGCAGTAATTGTCGTTGGTTTGTTGCTGCAATCACTGACCAGTGAGTTTAGGGCGCACAACTAGTCTTCATACTTATCCTCCTCATCACCATCATCACCGTCACGATAATCATCTTCATAAGCATCATCGTTACAATTAATAATAATAGTAATAAGTTATTATTTATTAATTTTTAACGACGGCTAGCTTATCAAAATATTAATAATAATATTAATAATAGTAATAGAAAATCCTATAATGATTGAGTTCATGACAATTCTTCTTGCTGCATTAATCGTTTATAAGTTTGAGAATTGAGGAACCTTGGGTAGGAATCTCGATGCATTAACGTATATATTTGCAGTTGCGCCTCATCAAATGTGTTCGGTGTAGGCTCGACCATGTTACTGTTGATCACCTCGCGAACACGTGAATCTAAACTAACCTGTACGATAAAACATAGAAGAAACCATTAGTGTTGGTAATGGACGCATTTAATGTGACGTCATAATCAGATACGTCACCACATATTACCTGATGTCACAATGCCTTAGAACTCTCGGTCACTAATCTCGAAAAGTCAGTCAACTGGCGTCAAGTGTGCGAATGAACCTTTCCAGTTTACCCATCCGTCATCGTATGACGTCATAATGAACAATGTGACGCTGACGATGATGTCATAATCGATTACAGGCTTTTTTACAGCATGAATGACTCGGTTTAGTCCATCTTAAATGCTTAATATCCGATACGTTGTACGAATTGTATGTCTTTATTATTTAATAAACATTCTGTTTAGGCAGCAACAGCACCCAGTCAAATTATTTCAAAATATTCAATAGCTTACATGTACAGTTTTCTGGAAATTGATAGTCAGGGCGTTCGGGGCTCGATCGATCCCAACACGGGCGAAGCATGGGCGAAGCTTAACTAGGGATGAACGGGGCATAGCTAAAGTTGGAAAGGTCCATTGATTGTATGTCTTGGATGGATTTACAATCTGATAAACATCCCGTTGATTATTTTTAAACTGGTTGTACCGAGAGCCGTTGCTGCCATATAGGTTCAAAATATGCAACTACTGTATGGTTACATTGAAATTTTGAGTCTGATGATTCAGGGTTCAAATTATATAGATCGTTCCACCACATGCAACTCTGTGGGCGGAGCTTAGCTAGAAATGGGCGGAGCTTAGCTAGAAATGGATCCCTGTATTATGTGGGATTATGGAAATGTAGTTATTAGAATGATTGACACGACATGATCCTTACCCACTCAACGACAGATTTCACCGCCCAGTCAAGTTAGTTTCAAAATATTCAACAAATTGTTTATTAAATATTAAAGAAATACAATTCGTACAACCACGCTTAGTCCGTCTTCAATTACACGTTCGTGACGTACTTATCTACATTATTTATCACGTCGTTGATTATGACGTCATCCTACACGTCACGTAGTTAAATTATGACGTCATTTGGTGGATGGTCAAACTGGAGAGGTCCATTAAACGAACGTATTTATGGTAAAGCAGGGAATGGACATCTCCAGTTTTTGCTATCACCCGCCCATCACTAGCTAAACTCCACCCACACTTCGCCGTGTTGGGATTGATCGATCCCCTAATGCCCTGACTATCAATTTCCTGAAAACTATACAGTTAAGTTGTTGAGTATTTTGTAACTAATTTGACTGGGGCTGTTGCTGCCTATAGCAGCAACAGCGCCCAGTCATATTAGTTTCAAAATAGTCAACAGGTTATTTATTAAATAGTAAAGACATACAATTCTTACAGCAACGCATAGACCTTCTTCAACTATGCGATCGTACTTTTCTACGTCATTCATGACGTTTTAATTACGTCATTGATTGTGATGTCATTATATACGCCACGTAGTTGATCATGACGTCATATGATGGATGGATATAGTGTAAAGGTCCATTAATAGAGGGTCCTATTTCTAGCTATGCCCTATAAACTGAGTCAAAATATTCAACAACTTGCATAGTTACCTTGACATTTAGATTCTGGGAATTCAGGCTTCAAAGTGTCAAATCGACTTCAAGGCGCGTAAAAGGTGGGCGGGGCTTAGCTGTAAATGTGTAGGACTTTGACACCCCCACCCCACACCCACCCCTCCCCTCTTAGTACAACAGATTTGCTAAAGGATATGTATTTTTGAGACAAATGGTGTGATTCTTAGACACAGACACAGATAGTTTGAAACAATCGTTTGAATATTATTGATTTGGGAAGATGAGCGGTTGAATAACATTTCTAAATATGCCACGCCTATTTCTAGATAATCACAGGCCATTTTGTACGCGTGTTGGAATTGAGTTGATACTTGGAAACTCGAATTCCCAGAATCTAAATTTCAAGTTCAGCAAGTGAGATGTTGACGTGCGTGTGCGCTGCTTGTGTGCGTGCGTGCATGCGTGCGTGCGCGCGTGTGAGTGGATGGGTGCGTTCGTGCGGCTCCATGTGTATTTACCTCTTTTGGCGAAAGTATAGATATATAATCTTCATATATAATCCTAGCTTTTTCTTCCACTACATCTGCGGAGTTCTCCTTCTTGAGTTCCTCACAGGCTAACCAAAAAAGCAAATTTTCTTCACTATATTCTAAGCGTAGAAAGTCGCGGAATACCTTTCTGCCACCTAGAATAAAAAAAATTAACACGAATCAAAACAAAATCAATCAGGGTGGAAAATCTAACCATTTCCACATTATACAACATGCATACAATTCACAATTTCCAGAGTATCCATCTATCATCTGACGTTATATGACGTCATAATCAGCTACGCTGCTTATAGGATGACGTCATAATCATTACGTCATAAGTGATTCTATTTGGCCCGTCTTTAACTCTTAATAGTCTGACACGTTGTACGAATTGTATGGCGCTACTATTTAATAAACATACTATTGAATATTTTGAAACTAATTTGAATGGACAGCGCCCGGCCAAATTAGTTCCAAAGTATCAAATAGCTTACCTGTATAATTTTCCGGAAACTGATAGTCAGTGAGTTCAGAGATCGATCGATCCCAACATGAGCGAGGTGTGGGTGGAGCTTAGCTAGAGATGGGCGGGGCGTAGCTAAAATGAAAAGGTCCATTGTTCAGATTTTCTAAATGCCCACTACCATGATAACGCATGTTACTGGGCCGGTACCGTACTGGATCAATGGTGGACACATCAGCGGGTATTGGCCCAGTACCAAGCATTACCATGGTCGGATCTGAATCAGGGTCCATGTTTTTTTTTAGAACTGAGTTATAAAAAAACCCGGGTCCCGATCTGATCAAATTGGGGATCTATTGATATGTTTAATCCTTGTTTACACGAGTCATCGTCCTAGTGCCCGATCCTCGCCCTCCCATTACGTTCCCGTATCGAGTACCGCGCTTGCACGCCTTTGATGTTTGCGCTAAGTTCAAGAAGCTTCATACATATTAATGAACTGGGGTCAGTCAACTTGCGCCAATGAGATTGTTCGATAAGAAATCAGGAAGTAGACAAATAGCGGTTTTTAATTGTTACCGAAAATCAATCTACACATTTTTTGTTCCTCAGCTAACTTGTTTAGAGCAAAATTATTGCAAACTTTTGCAAATGTCTCTTTCCAGATCAACAGCGTCGCGATCGCCGTTGTTTTTGTGATTGTACGCTAGGTCACCAGACGAACTGTTGCCTATCGCATGAAATAGGCAGACATCTGATTGGCTACCTCCAACCCACTAGCGTAATGTTACTTCACATAGCCGGAAATCACAAGTCTGCGTGTACGGCCTCGAACAGCGTAGCTATGCGAGCGGCCGTATGTTAGTACGATGATATGAACGCGACCTAAACAGCCCATTAAATTTGGCTCGACATGAAAGGCAGCCAATCATCGGCTTCCTATAGAATATGGACGGCGGACAGGAATACCTAGGGAACACAGAATTCGCCATCTTTGCAGCGGAAATAAAATAGGAGCCAGATTTCATGATATGATTATTTTGGGACTTTTTACGATAAAGGACAAGAAATCCTGCGAAAATATTACTAAGAGATTGAATGCAACGCCTCTCAACTAAGAACAATAACTTACTACTAAAATCATTTGACAAACTGTTGATTATTTTGGAAATATATTGGTCGGTAGCTCTTCTAGTCAAAATAATTTCAAAGTATTCAACATGTGACGGTACAGTACAGTTCAGAAATAATGTTACAAGTTCCCAAAAGAAAATGAAACGTACTGTTGAATATGTTGGGCTTAATTCGATTAGAAGCCATTGCTGCTTTAGGCAGCGATGGCTTCTAATCAAATTAAGTCGAAAATATGCAAAAGAACATTTCTTACATCGAGATCCAAATTGTGCTAACTAGCATATTTTTGTTTTGGAAACAGTCTAAGTTATTTCTGATCTGTGCTGTAATTTATTCACGATTTTCCAATCTCCCCCAGCAGGTAATCGTAAAACATCTTGATTATTTATCGAATCACGGAATATTGAACCATTTTAAAAATCATTCACTCCTACTCGGTTGCTAACAGATGGATCCGCCATGTTACTCAAGTATCTGTCGTCATGATCAATGGAAGATTCTTGTTTCTCAGTCAATCAAATGACATCACAATCAACTACGTGACGTGGAGGATGACGTCATGATCAATTACGCCATGAATGGCGTCACCAACCCTTAATTGATGATGGACTAAGCAGTGTTTTACGAATTGTATTTCTTTACTATTTAATAAACATGCTGTCGAATATTTTGAAACCGATTTAACTGAGCGCTAGCCAGCAACAGCACCCAGTCGAATTAGTTTCGAAATATTCTTACCTGTATAATTTTCTGGAAATTGATAGTTGAGGGATTGGTCGATTCCAACACGGGCGAAGTGTGGGTGGAGCTTAGCTAGACATGGGCGGGGCGTAGCAAACACTGGATTCCTCCCCTATGTCATTTGTTAGGTGATGTCCAGGGGCGGATCCATGCCATTTGCCGGGTGGGTGGGTGGGGGGGGGGTGGTGGGCGGGCACCCAAAATTTCAAGGGACTTAATTCTTGAAAATGCCCCGCCGAGTAGGCCCCCCCCCTCCCAACCCGGATCCGCCACTGATGTCACAATCAAAATCACGTATCTAGCGCTGTTACAGTGGACATTTACAGGTCTGTCAAGTGCACGAATTGTATGTCTTTGATGAATTTATAAATTAATAAACATTCTGTTGAATATTTTGAAACTAATTTGACTTGGAGCTGTTGCTGCCATAGGCAGCTACAGTCCCCAGTTAAACTAGTTTCCTAAATATCAAACAGCTTACCTGCACAGTTACCTAGACAATGGAATTCTGAGAATTCAGAGGTATGTATATAAATTAATTCCAATACGGTCAAAAGGTGGGCAGAACTTAGCAAAAAGTGGGCGTGGCATGCTTGTGGCGGATTCCTTAATTATACAGATGATTTTCTTTGTAGTAGCAGATGCCATTGTCCTAACGGTCATTCCTGCGACAGTAATATTTGTAAATTATGGTTGTCAGGTTGTCGTGGAATAACAGAAAAAGGTAGTTGGATTTCTGGGAAATATTGATTTTCTGAATACCTAATCAGATATGGGGAAAAGCAAGGAAGCTGGGAGAGTCTGGCAGCACGACAATAATGCCGACTACAGGATGAAGCAGTGATGAGCTTATATGTTATCACCGGAACTCGGGTCGAGATGTATTCTAAGAATTTCAAAAGATTGCTTGATTTACTACACCACTTCGACCCCCCCCCCCCCAACCCCACCCCACCACTACTACCGCCGCCGCCGCGGCCACCACCACCACCACCACTACTGCCGCCGCCACCACCACCACCACCACCACCACCACCACCACCCCACCACCACCACCACTACTGCCGCCGCCACCACCACCACCACCACCACTACTATTACTACTAGCACCACTGAACCGTACAATTATAAATATGATAGACATGTATATTAATGTACTGGTAATATGCCTACTCTACAGCCACAGTCGGTTTGCACATTTTATTCTCCCTTGAAAAGCCCGCGTATAAATAAAGTGAACTTGTAAGCTTGGCGCGAACTTGTTGGAAAGTAGATTCAAAATACTCACAAGATTGTTTAGTAAATGGACCTTTCCAGTTTATCCATCGATTATATGACGTCATAATCAACTACGTGACGTATATGATGACGTCATAATCATTATGTCATGAATGACTCTATTTAGTTAGTCTTAAACGCGTAATAGTTTGACACGTTGTACGAATTGTATGTCTTTGTTTTAATAAACATGCTGTTGAATATTTTGAAACTAATTTGACTGGGAGCTGTTGCTGACATAGGCAGCAACATTACCCAGTCAAATTAGTTTCTAAATATTCAACAGCTTACCTGTATAGTTTTCTGGAAATTGATAGTCATGGAGTTCAGGGATCTATCGATACCGACACGAGCTTAGCTAGAGATGGCCCGAGGGGGGGGGGGGGGGCATATCTAAAACTGGAACGGTCTATTCGTAAACATTAATGATGGACTTTTCGATTTTCGTATTGAGTTACGTCATTTGGATTGCAACGCTAGCTAACATGTAACATGTAATTGATTATGACGTCAGATGCTTGAGTGACGGAGCGGATCTTTCTATTATGCTGGCAAGTATATATGCCGACCTTTCGTATGATATAGCTTTCCAATACATTTACTATTGTACACTTATAAATCAGAAATGTGAAGAATTGCAAAGAAATTTATCATACATAGCACTATGTCCTTTTAATATGATTTCTTATTTATTCAGACAATTTCCTTCCATGAATGTGTTTCAATCGAGCAAAGCAAGAAATTTCCTGTATATTCTACAAACAAGTATTTGACTGAAAGTTACGACAACCAGTCAAATTAGTTTCAAAATATTCAACAGCTTACCTGTATAGGTTTCTGGAAACTGAAATTCAGAGAGTGCAGGGATCGAATCGATTGATCCCAACAGGGACAAAGCGTGGTGGAGCTTAGCTAGAGATTGGCGGGGCGTAGCTAAAACTGGTTTCCACCGTTAAGCGATCAGCTATAACATTATAATATTGTATACGTACTTTTCATTAATTTATCGAAAGACTCTGCCCAACTTTTGATTTCTTCCAATGTTAACCTGCAACGAAAGGAATACAATGTTTATTCCAGATTCTTATGTCCGAAGAAACCAGAAATTTGGTATTAAACTTATCATAATAAACAAGTGGCCCAGTGGACCTTTCCAGAGTAATGACGTCATAATCAGCTAAGTGACGTGTATGATGACGTCATAATCATTACGTCATAAAGGATTCCATACGGCTTTAACTCTTAAAAGTCCGACACGTTGTAAGAATTGTGTGTCTCTACAATTTAATAAACATGCTGTTGAATATTTTGAATCTAATTTGACTAGGCCCTATTGCTGCCTACGGCAGCAACAGCGCCCCAGTCAAATTAGTTTCAAAATATTCAACAGCTTACATGTACAGTTTTCTGAAAATTGATAGTCAGGAAGTTCAGATATCGATCGATCCCAATACGAGCGAGGTGTGGGTGGAGTTTAGCTAAAGATGGCCGGGCATAGTTTAAAATGTAAAGGTCCATTGGCCTGTTCCGCTCACTCCGACCATCAGCCTTTCTGTATAAAAGATCGGGATCTGTTTGGTCTTGGCAATTTGTTTGAAATTATATCAGCGACCACTGGGTATAACATTCTTTTAAAGCAATTTTCTGAATCATGGATTCAGTATGGCCGTCGAAATAATTATTGTTCATATTTCTGAATGCCACAAACACGCTAGGGTCCTTCCAGCCGAGTTTGGTTAATACGATGTTGTAATCTTTAAAACAATTTCCTGGGCGTTTTAGGAAATTTAAGATTCCACCAAGGTAAATGGATCAGTGACCGTGATTTCGATGACTTGTCCCAGAAATTCACACGGATTCGTCCGTACTGCAAGGGCACCCGCCAAGCCAAGTTTGCTGATGATCTCTTCAGTAAGACTTATTATCCAAAAACATCTTTACCAATTGGGTTAGTGACTTTGATTTTGACCCTATAAATCCCAAAATCTGGAGGTTTCTTAAGAACATGAAAGGCAGCCTACATGCCACGCTTGGTGAGAATCCCTTTGAACAGTAGAAGTTGTTTAAAAGCAAAATATTCTTAATTGGATCGGTGACCTTAACGTATGATCGTTTGGTCACGAAAAATCCTGACGCTTTTTCAACCCAGTAATGCCACGGTTAGTGAATATCCGTTCACTAGAACTTTAGTTATAAGAAACCATTAATTAATAACATGTCATTAGTTCCTAACAATACATTTCCTATGAAGATTTTTTATATATTTCTAAACGAGATGGATGTCGCTCCAATTGACCAATCAAAATTGTAAATGTAAGTTCTAGGACCTACCACAGGATTCTTCAAGTCAAATTATCTTTACAGCTTTTGCGACTGGGGTAGGCGGCAGTCTGAACAAGATGCTGTGTTAGAGACTACAATCCAATTATGTTTATAATATTCAACAGTCCGTTTTATCTTGTTCTGGGAAACATGTAAAGTTATTTCGGATCTATCCTGTAGCATTTGTCCTGCATGGCCGCCTTATTCCGACAAGACTCCGGCAGCAAGTGATATATTTTGATTGTGATTAAAAATATTCACCAGTTTACTAATGTTAATATTGCTGTTTTGAAAAATAGGGATGCCAGTAATTATACACTTTTCAATACATGTTACCCTCTACGGACACACTACCTGTGGGGAGTAGGATTTTGACCCTCAGTAGATAGAGGCAGTCTATCTACTGAGGGTCAATATCCTACTATTTTCTCAGATTCATATTGCGCTCATGGATATCTTCACGATTAACGATATACTTACGAGTCGCCGCCATCACTAGTTGGTCCTATATTTTTTTCGTTTGATCTCTCCGTAGACTCCTCCGGGCTTTTTACTGTTATACTGTGAAAGTAAGTGGAATATATCGAATAATTCCCCGTACAACAGACATCTAAAAAGACAGCGCTATTCCTCATCAAATTGGAAATCATTAACTCGTTAATGACCAAATTTCGTCACGAAAATCAAAATATTTCTTCATTTACAGGCCAAAAGTACTATTTAAAAAAAAATGTATCACTGGAATGGCTGGCTCGGTTACCGAGCCAGTCATTCCAGTGGTAAATTGTCAAAAATAGTCTTCTCTTATCCTGAAAATGGGCATTCCTCAAGACCATTGCAGAGTCTTGTTTCGTCACGAACGGGTTAATTAATGTAGACAAACAAAATAAATTACGACAACGTACATAATAGTATGGAAAACAGGCCAGCATCCTTTGATTTGACTATCTAATTGCGATCGATTTCTAGCTAAGCACCGCCCATTTCTAACTAAGCAACGCCAACTTTTAGCGTGTTGGAATCAATTCATATACATACTGTAAACACTGTATTTACTAGAATCCGAATTTCAAGGTAGTTATAGAGGAAACCTGTTGACTATTTTGGCGGCAACAGTCCACAGTCAAATTAGTTTCAAAATATTCAACATAATGGTTAGTAAATTGCAAATCGATCAAAGACATACAATTCGTACAGTTGACGTCCTTTTCGAGCTTCGTGACGGAGTTATACTTTGATTGTGATAACATTATGTTCATGACGTCATCTAATATGTGGCGTAATTGATTACGTCATCTCATATCAAATTCAATGTAATCATTTTGATCTGCCATCTTGATATAATCTGATCATATCCATTTTTTTTACTGTTCTTATGGGTTAGTCAGCAATTAGTACTAGTCTACGGCCGTGTTCTCACTAGAGAGTTAATCGGGAATAACGCCATACCGGTTAACGCCATACCGGTTACATCTCTAGCGAGAACACGTCCTAAAACTTTCTTGACTGTGAATTCCCGTTAGTGACATATATTTATACTGAGATGACTTGTAATGCTTTCTAAATATACAACGGGGTTTTAGGTCGACCTCTTCTGTAATTGAGTCTCGGTGGAAATGATCAACGTTTGCAGCACATATCTCCGCTCTATTTACTGAGTACACGTCAACTTTGTCTAACATTATAAGCTGATGGTGCGGTGTGCAGGCGTCTTAATCTGTACAATCCAATGTGTCCAGGGAAATCATTCGGGTCAGGGGTGTAGGTGTGGTGGTCTTAAGACAGTACGGCTGAGAAATAATTCCAATTCCTTCCAAAACGAAATAAAACGTACTTTCGAATATTTTCGACTTAATTTGAGTGGACGCCATTGCTGCTCAACGGTACATTTCTTATACCGTGTTCAAAATTGTACTAACATATTTCTGTTTTTGTTTTGATACCATGTTGTGTTATTTATGAGCTGCACTGCATTGCCAAATGCCATTTCATATAACAATTAAATTATAATAACCCGCCAAACCTCGATTTCCCATAGGATTATCGTTTGCTTTTTCACACGAGACATAATTACACACCCACGTCCATGGAAGAAACCATGTTGTAAACATATTTTGGCAAACGTCTGTGCGTTTCAGTCACCAACTGATTCTTCATCCAGGAGAGCGATAATTGATACGGCACCTGCTGTGCCCATCAAGTAGTCTCAAGCCGCACAGAACACGTATGGATTGACTAGTGTCTGGGGCGAGGCTCGATATAGTACCACCTCCACATCGCAACAACTGGGAATGACAAGTGAATTGAAGCGATATACTACCATGCACACACCGCATTTGTTCAGGGCGACAAGCGGCATAGTTCTATCCAGCTCACAAAATGGTTGACCCGTTTCCAAGATAGAGTTAGAAACTTAATCAGGAATAGCGCCATACTGAAGCATGGCGTTATTCCCGATTAAGTCGCTAGTGAGAACACGGCCTTCGTTAGGTATTAGGAAATGGTCTGTTGAATATTTTAATCATAATTGGAATGTAACACATTTCTGCCTTAGAATTGTCTTCCAATCCATGTTCAAAATATTCAATAGTATCTCAATAGTATCTTCTATTTTGCTTTGGAAAATGTTATGTTACGTGGTGAGAGTCAGAAGCGGGACAAGTCCCGAGCAAACACCACAGCTGTTTGGAGTAGCAAGCGGTAGTCGCGCGCATCTACAATACATGCTGGGATAGGTGATATAGTCTAACATCGACACCACATCTGCCGGCAACGACAAGTTATATAACTACGCGCGTCAACACGATATATCGACACCGTACGTGCTGAGAGCGACATGTATCTGCTGGGAGTGTTATGTGATATTGGCCAGAAATCCCACGGCGGGATGCGCCAAGGGATAAGTCACACGCCCACAACACACCTGCTGGTGTGATAAGAGATAAGTCACACGATCACATCACACCTGCGGGATGCGCCACCGTACCTGCTGGGAGTGACAAATAGCATACTCCAGCACCCTAATCACACCTACTGGAAGCAACAACTGTCATATTTCTCACGCTCTCATCACATCTACCGGGAACAACAACTGCCATAGATCACGTGCCCAAATTGCACCTGCTGAGAGCGACAACTGTCATAGTCCACACGCCCTCATCACACCTACTGGGAGCGACAACTGCCATAGATCACACGCCCAAATTGCACCTGCTGAGATAGCCCACACTCCCAATTGCACCTGCTGGAGTTCATATAGGTCAACATCCATATCACACAGGCTGCTAGGTGTGACAAGTGATATGTCGCCCAGTGGCATCACAGCACCTGCTGGGACCGACATGTGACATAGCGCATCGCCAAAACAGCACCTGCTAGGAGTGGGACAGGTAGCATCATCTAACGCCCACGCCACAGCAGTCTGAAACAACAACTGATATAGTACACCATGAACAGCGCAACAGCTGGGTGGGAGAGGGGGGGGGGGCGACAGCTAACATAGTTTAGCGTCCATACAACATCTGTTGTCGCGATAAGCGATTTATCACACCGCCAACCCCACACCTGCTGGAGTGACGGGTGATATAGTCTAGCATTCAGCATCGGCTGGAGCAACAAGTGATTTAGCATACAGCCAATTCCAGACCTGTTAGGAGCGATAGGTGGTATAGTCTAGCGCCCACGCCACTATGTTAATAGGGACAATTGATGTAGTCTAGCACGCAGAGCACACGTGTTAGAAGCGATATGTAGCATAGTCTAGTGTCGTTGTAACGTGCCAATATCGAATTTGCGCCGTTGGCCAATGGCGCAGAGACCAATATCGAATTTGATATCGGCGCGCACGTTGGCCAACGCAGCATCTGCTGGAGCGACAAATGATTTGGAACACAGCCAACACCACACCTGTTAGGAGCGACAGGCGATAGAGTCTCGCGTTAACACCGTATCTGCTCGAGGGACAAATGACTTAGTCCAGCGCCAGGTAGACAATGTCTTAGGATGCGGCTTGGTGTAGTGGTTTGCACTCGGGACTACTTAACCGGAGAACCCGGTTCGTGCCTGCAACGTTCACTATCTCGCCGTCGTTGGAAACATGGACAATAGCCTTCGTTCCTTGCCGCTCTTCACCCAAGAGTATAAGTGGGCACTGGTGTAAAACCTGGAGAAATTACCAATAATTGACTTATATAAAAATCAACCTAGATAAGGCGTGAATGGGACCTGGAATCAGGGACTCGATAGACCCAAATCAAAACCAATAACTTCTCAGCTCTATTCTTACGCCGTCAGAGACGGCATGATTGGTTTGTCCGATTGCTATAAATTCATTATCTTAAATCTGGTGGAAGAACTTATTGCTTATGAATATAAAGCCTTTGTCACCAAGTTATTACTTTACTTTTTTCGCTTCAGTTTTGAATTTAACTCAACATATCGCCTTATCTCTAGTCGTGGCTTCGCCCTATTGGGAATACACGTGGACACATGTTTCTTTATATCAAAGGGATGGAGCACAATGATATTCAGCTTATGAGGTCAAACTTCAAGGTCACTGTGGCCTTGGTACAAAACTCTACATTTTACGGTTAAGTTTTGCGTTTAGCTCAACATATCGTCTAATATCTCGGCATGGCGTCACCACATTGGGACTAAACCTGGACACATGCTTCCTTATATGAAAGGGATGGAGCACAATGATATTGACGTTAAAATTCAAGGTCACTGTGACCTTGGCATAAAACTACTTTTTACAGTTAAGTTTATGGTTTTGTTCAACATATCGTGTTATATGGTTCAGCATATTGTGAATAAACTTGGACACATGGTTACATATATCAACCAGATGCTGCACAATCATATTGAGGTCATGAGGTCATAGGTCAAGTTCATTATGAGCGTAACATAAAACTAATCTTTTCAGCTCAATTTTTGGTTTAGCTCAACATATTGTCTTATATCTCAAGATTGGTTCACCCTACTTGAATTTAACTTGGTCACATGCTTGTACATGAAGTATGGTATTGAGGCCAGAGATCAAGGTCATTGTAGCATTTTTATAAAATGCAGACTTTAACAGTTTGGTTCTGCTTAGCTCGTCTGGCCTTTATTTAAGAGTTGGACAAATTATCGGAACTAAGCATCGTCATATAGTTACGTTAACCAGGAGGAGCAGCGCAGAGTCACAGACATTCAGACTTTTGAGGTCAAGGTCATTGTGATATTGATACAAAGCTAGATTTGCATTTTATAAATACAAAATGTCAAGATTTTCGCCAATAACACTGATTTCTTGTTTCTATTTAGTAATTAACCCGGTATTCATTGAAATAATGCATGATTTGCATTTTGAACAATGCTATAAATAAATGTGCAACTAGGAAATATTCACTACCGGGCTGCCGAGCATTTTCGCGTGCTTAGGGACACGTTTCTAACATGGACTGAAATCTGTGGTTACTATGGTGACGACGTCTTGATATGACTTCAATGTTTAACACATGACAGCGGGAGAGTTCGGCACTGAAGTTAATGATATAAATAGGTGTAATTCCGGAACATAGCTTTATCTATTGTAGTGTATCTAATTCGGGATAAATTCTGTTTGGCGTGGTGACTGATATTTATAGACAACAGTAACACCATTATCAAAATCAAAATGTTTCAACTTTCCATTATAAACTAGTTAATGTAGGATTGAAAATGAAAATGATTATTGTTTTGCCTACGATAAAGCTTCAAAACTACTTTAATTTACACCATTTGTGGGAAACTATGGTTTCATCTGGATCGCGTATGTTAGAGAATAAAAATCAATCTAGCTCTGAAAACTACATAACCATTCAATGGTCATTACGTGCTTCCGTAGAAAACAATAGCCCCACTACATGCACTCAATCCCCAAGCGAGTTGAATATATTTATTTGAAATAGATCAAAATAGTACGTTTTACTAACTGTATATTACAATATTAGTGACGTAGGCTTGCGCGATTACGTGATTAAATCGAAATTCGCGATTATGTTTTAAACCGTGAATTTATATGATTAAAAATTAAACAATCGAATAATCGTGAATATTTTCTATTGCATAAAATATTTTAAAACCTAACTTTCAATTACTTTTTAATGCGATTGGCCATGAAAAATTGCATTTTGCTTAGTGAATGTATGTCCATTTGCAGGGTAAGAGAAGACTATTTTTTTAAATGTATCACTGGAATGCCTAGTTCGATTCTCGAGCCAGGCATTCCAGTGATACATTTTCAAAAATAGTCTTCCCTTGCCCTGCAAATGGACTTTTCTAAAACCATTGCAATTTTTGTCATTGATATTCTTTTGCTGCATGTCGTGGTAATTTATACCCAAGCTGATTAATCGAGTAATCACGATTATTTTTTAATAGTCGATCGCGATCATTCAACGCAATAATCGTACAAGCCTATATATAGTGACACGATGCATCACATAGGATACACCACCCTGAAAATGACGTTCATGCAATGTTGCAAGAACCACGAAATGCACATTTACAACAGCACCTTCGACAGACTACCCTAAGATGCACCGATGCCACAGACTTGGTGACAATAGGTGGAAACGTATTGAGAATAGGGCATGGAAAACAATTTACTTGTCATCTATTGAACCCCAACACCAGGTCACCATGACCTACTGTTGATACCTCAAATAACATCCCAAGATGCATCTGCACACACAATTATGTTACTGTATGCGAGGAACTCTTTAACCTATAGCCCAGACAAAAATCGCCCATGAAGTTAAGCCAACCATGAGGTAAGTCATGTTGACCTACCGCGCTGACTTACTTTCGAGACGAGCAGACATTTAGTAGCCAATGCATCCACACATAATGTTAGGCTACCGTACAGGAAAATACCAGGCAAGAGGGTAGAGTCACCTACAGCCTTCTCACGCTCATCAGCGACACTGACACACACATGTCATACAAAAGACCCTCGAGGAACAGATAGCTAACGTCTGCGTCAACTCCGATCCAAACGAAGTCCTAAATAAAATACTAAAATGTATGGAATCGTCAGCTAACAGAACCATGAGTTCTCAAAATCAACAACCGAACTAGGTATACTGATGATTCTGTAGTAGTAAAACTATCAGTAGAGGAAAAAGCATTATGGATGCGCATCTATCACAGTGACCAAAGTGAATACCGCACCAAACTACGCAATAACATTCTGCATCACATCAGTGAACGCTATTCAACAAGCAGACATCCCTGGCAGATGCAACCACTGCCACGGATGACTACTTCGGGCGGCCTGAGCCCTGAGACTTACTGAGTATACACCACCACTCACTGTACACAACTCTCGGGACTGACTAGGGCAACACGGACGCAATTCGAGAATGGTTCAAGGAACAGTTCACCGACCACGATGACTAACACCAATTAAAACAACCGAAGTTGAAAAGGCGCTCAAAAGCCATGAAAATGGACGTGAATCCGGACCTGGTGGTATGAGCAATATATAATATACTATTCAACTACGCAAATGACATTATCTTAAAACCGAACACGCGCCTAATCAATTCAGCCTTTATGCACCACCTTCCAATCGATGATGTAGGCCAAGGCCCGGTTGACGCACTAACAATCCCCAAAGAAGCCACCCAAACCCCAACCATTCTGCAGCCCATTGTGCCCCTCAACAACATACGGAAAATTCTATCTAATCTCCCTCTCTGCCGCATCCGAGACAAGATCGATGACCTTACTTGATCATGTCAACGTGGCTTTAAACGTGGACACAACGGCGGGAACATTGCATGGGTTCAACCTATGCTTGTGTCAGTAGTTATGTACAAATTCTGGGATTTGCACAAAATGGCTCGAGCTTTCGACACAATTAAGTGCTCAAAGATCCTAGATGTACTACACCAAGCCAGTTTACAATGGATATGAGCTGCAACTAGGGAGACTACTGCTTGCAGACACCAAGCTGAGCGTACGAGTCAAGACAGTGAAGTCTGCAGAGTTTGAGACATAAATCGGCTCCTAACAGGAAGATGGACTATTCATTGTGCTATATTCACCTGTTTCCTTGCTGCTGCCTTGAAATCTATGCGGGAAGTTCCACAAGACACAACGTCCCCCCCCCGCCCCACCCCCACCCCGCCCCACTGTCCACACACTGTATGCCGATAGAGATGAAATATGCCGATGATGTGGATTTCATAGATGAGGAAAAGACGAACTACTTCCAATAGCTAACAAAGTGCACGCACATATATGCCTATCGACAAAGCATGAAACTAAAGGGGATGGTGCGCATGAAATGTAAGAACATGGTTATCCATTTCGTGGCGAGGAATCCTGGAGGAAAAGTACGATCATGGGCTCACTGCTCTGCAGTATTGCTGACACATTACTTCGCGCTGCATCATGGGGAACATAACGTCATCGGCAGTCCTTCGGGAAGATATGGATTTGTAGATCAAAGATACCCTTGACAAACTGACTACGTTTATACAACACAATCTGCGCATCCTTGACTCTGTACAACTGTAATATCTTGGCAGCCTCAAATGCAGCGCTGGAAAACTTGATCCCTGCCACCGCTAACACCTCCGCACCATGACTGGACACCGATGACCAGACAGCACAATTTCCAACAATGCACTATAACCAGATGTGTAATACATCGCCGCTGTCCGTAAAACTCGCCCAGCAAAGATAGTCCATATTTCACCATGTGCTAAGGAACAATGCATCGTACATGAAGTGTGGTCATTGTATACTAAAGACGATCAAATATGTTGCCTGAGTAACTTACTATTGATTCCAATGGGGAAAGCTGACCGTTGATCTATGTTACGAAAAAGACCTGGTCAGACAGACATAGTTCTTATATGGGTGGTGGAATCTGGCTGAAGGTACCAAGCCTCCAAGTTAGAAGTTAATAGTTAAGTAGCGAAATATCACGAAAGATGCCACCAAAAAAATATTTCTCACCACTGGGCACCATACTTGATAAAAACGTTAATGGGTATGACTCATGGTGAGTGTGTGGTGTGTGTGGGTGGCGTGGGATGGCATCAAATCAACTTAATTTTCAGAATGCATATGAACATTTCGTGGAGATTTGGTGTCAATCTGCCTAGAAATAACAAAACGTGTCACCATTGTTTGCATCGCCCGGACGCCCGGTAGATGCGTCATCGCTGTAACTCAGCTTACTTGACTGACTAGTCATCGGAACTACAAATTATTGTGATGTAAGGAAATCAATATGCTTTGAATCCTGCCATTGCAGATGTAATCTGACGAAAAGACTGTTTAAACGTAGTTTGTTTAACAAATGACTAAAATTGGTACAATAGTTACATGTTTCCGATGCATTTGGATGAAATCTTCAGATGTCGTTTAAAAGTGATGTATCTATAAATATAGAAGTTATGATGCCGTTCCGAAAACAACTTGTGCACGAGAACGGGAAAAGAACGATTGCTAGAAACTGAACCCTGTTAGAAACAGATACCCTGGGAATACATACACACAGTGGCTTAGCTACTGGGGGGGGGGGGGGGGGCTGGCGACAGGGGCAGCTTGAGACTGGGGGGGGGGGGGGGGGGGTGGCTGCCGACAGGGGCAGCTTGAGATACCTAAAATAATATTGTCTAGATTGTTTAGCAAAAATTGTATCACTCGGAGTGCAACAAATGGCCTCTTACGACATCACATTTTCAACACATTTTCTAAAGATACTTATTTCTCGAAAATTGTACCAGAATTGGCGTAGGCCTACATATACCCAAATTGGGGAAATTTTCCACGGTTTGTCTCCTCTGAAAAAAATCCTAGAATCGTAACTGCATATATAATAAAGTCATCTTGGCAAATCAGACTATGACGTCATAGTGACGCCATGAAAATAGTAATCAACTGATGTACTACTGCTTTAACCCAGCGTAGGCTTTCTGAATGTTGGCAACACAACCTTGACATCAATTTTTACAATGAAGGGATCCGATCTGTTACTCAAGTATCTGAAGTTATGATAAAAATAGATCGCTTGTTAGTTGACGTCGCAAACAAAATTATAAAATCCGTCACGAAGGTGGTAATAGCCCGTCAAGAACGTGTCTGAAGTGTATTTCTTTGATTAACTTACAAGTTAATAGACATATTGTTGAATACTTTGAAGTGCAATTAGTTCCAAAATATGCAACAGCTTACCTCTGTAGTTACCGTGAAATTGAGATTCTGGTCACAAAGTTTCAAATCGATTCCAACACACATACAAAGTGGGCGGAGCTTAGCTAGAAATGGGCGGGCATTGCTCGACATGGATCCCTTTATTTTATGAGCGGATTAATGGACGACTCTCAAATGCATTAAGTTGACATAATCGTTGTATTATGTCGGCATCTCGATAACACAATAAGTAAATGGCAGCGGTGGGAAGAAGCGTTTGTCTTGCTGATTTACTACTTATTATATTGACATAAAGTCGGTAACAGGGGCAGAAATATGCCACCATAATTCACAAACACCTTGGTGGATGGACTTGTGCAAATCAATCCAATCTAGATAGCATTAGAATCTGAGCAAGCTAATACGCATCCAACATTGCATGTATTTACTGGTTCTGCAATTTCAGTGGCTGTAGCAATCAGACGTTGGTAAAGCAGCTGCTTGGACCAGAAATCAATGTCATATTGGCATTTCAAATTCTAGGAGATGCACGTGAGAGGCTATACTACTTAGTCGTAAAGCATTTGGTTGTTCCAAAATATTCAGCAGAATGTTTATTAAATTGTAGATTAATCAAAGATGTACATTTCAGAGAGTTTCGTCACGGGCCATTATCACTTTCTTGATTAACCAAATTCATATTAATTGTGACGTCAGCTAGCAGATTACGTATTTGACTGTGACGTCATATACATGAGTGACAGATGTGATAAAATACCAATGGGCGGTACTCGATGTCTTGATGACCAATAGTATTAAGGTTGGATCGTGATCTGGCATCCCATCCCCCCCCCCCCCAACACACACCCCCCCCCCCCTCCCTCATAATACTAACAGAGGAACCTGATGGGACCTTGATAAAATAATATCTTAAAATAATCCCTTTTTGGAGATTGTCTATCTGTCGAGCGACAAACAGAAATTATCATTATTCTCCGAATAATAAAATGTGCCAACTATACGTAGGGCCTATATGCCTATATCTGTGGCTATTTAAATGGCATAGACAGTTGTTATAAATAACTTAACTCATAGAACTATATAAAGAAAATATCGCTATGATACTATGGCAAGCACACTCTAAGAAGCCCACACAACACTCTAAGACACAATGACAACATCTGGGATTGGAGATATTCACACATATATACAATATGATGATGATGATGATGATGATGATGATGATGATGATGATTAAATGTCATTTTAAAAATCTACATTTTGTTGGCATTAAATGACATTTTCCCGTCACTTGTCTTTAGCCCTTTAACACTCATATCATCCAAAAACGGCTTCTGCAGTGGTCTTCAGAAAGGTCCATTTGCAGACCAAGATAAGACTACTTTTGAAAATTTACCACTTGAATGACTGGTTCGATAATCGAGCCAGTCATTCCAGTAGTAAATTTTCAAAAATAGTCCTCTCTTGGTCTGCAAATGGACATTTTCTATGAGAAAATTGAAATTTTTCTTGAACAATTTCGAGGGTTAGGTGGTTAATACGAGACATGTGGCCTTTGGTGGCAACATTCTGCTACTGGCTAAGCTGCTCGTACATGGCAGGTTTACGTCTGTTTGTTTACAGGACACTTCAGAAATATCTTACAATGTTTCCGAAACAAAATAAAACGTGCTGTTGAATATTTAGAATACAATTAGACCGGAAGACATTACTGCTTAAGGCAGAAATGTCTTCCAATCCAATTGTGTTAAAAATATTCAAAAGAACATTTTCATATATGGTATTCTGAATTTTACTTATTAATATGTTTCTGTGTTTATTTTGGAAACATTAAAACTTATTTATGAGCTGTACTGCATACTGAATATGACTACAATAATTTTCAGTGTTCATAGTCTGAAGGAACGTACACAATCAAGCACTTTTAGTAGATTTGCTCAGCCATTTTCAAAAATCCTTTTTACGATCTTTGCAGACGTTTTAGCATTTCACAGGCGTTTCTAACCCTTTAATGACAATATATTTGAAACTTCCTTTGCAGTGCTCTTCTGAAATGTCAATTTACTAGGCAAGAGATAATCGAGTCATTCTCGTGGTAAATTTTGTAAAAAAACAACCCCATACTCTTCTCTAAATTCCATAAGGCAAAGATTCAAAGTGATGTACTTTTAGCATACCAGGAATAAATGTTTCGCGAAATCATACGTTGATTGATTTTCAAAAATGTATAAGAAGGTAGATTTAACCGTTTTCAAGTTAATATGCTTTTAAAACCAAGCACTTTTTAAGTGTTTTGAAGAAAAAAAATCTAATTGAAGCGTGTTAACTGTCTGACTGCTACAAGCTCCAGAACAATAATTTCATGGGAGAGTAACTCTGGAAATGCCGAATATTTTGAAAACAGTTTGACTGAAAGTTGTTGGTGGCTTAGCCACCGACAACTTTCAGTCAAATTGTTTTCAAGCTAGTCAGCACTTGAAAAGCTATGTCCTCTGGAATATGTTTTCCGTAAAAATTCAGGCAAAAATTCAGGAGTCGGACACTTAATCACTTTCACGGATGACTATAAATCCTGGTGAAGCAGGTGTGCAAACATCAAAGCAATATCTATAAACCAATGCGCATGCATCAAACAATTCTATTAACCTAAAACGATTCTAAAATACATATTTTATTTAACTGTTTAACTTCAGAGATTATCGGGTTCGCCAATTTAGTTCCATGCCGTACACTAACCGGTGCGTATTAAACATGCGCCATATATCAGCAATATATTTCCACAACAACATTTTAACGTGGATATGAATCAGTCTGACTTTTGCAATTTAGATCATAAGACTGTTACACAAATTCAACTGTTGGTGTCAGAAGCCAGTACATCCGCGTATTTATAATCGCAATTTTCAGTCCAGAATTGACAATTTATACTCATTTTTTAGTGTGACGTCATACATAGGGCCTAGTAGTAGGAGATCAGATCTTAAATGTATGACTTCATATCGTCGTGGTAACGAATCACACAGAGGTTTCCATTTTAAGCTTTGCCCCGCGCATTTCTAGCTAAACTTCAACCATCTTTTGAGCGCATTGGGATCGATTTAAATACAATGAATTTTCAGGATCCCATTTTCAAGGTAACTATGCAGGTAAGCTGTTGAATATTTTGAAACTAATTTGACTGGGTGTTCATGGGCAGCAACAATCCCCCAGTTAAGTTAGTTTCAAAATATTAAGCAGAATATTTATTAAATAGTAAACCCATCCAAAACTTACAATTCGTGCACTTGCCCGGAATTTCCAGATTCATGATGGGGTATTCTCTGTCAACTATGATCGTGTGATGTCAGCTTACCCGTGACGTAATTGATTATAAGGTCATGTATTTGGGTGACGGAGCGGATTCATTAAATGTATGACGAATTGCAACACAGACATCAACAAACACTTACAGACTCCAACAAGGGCCGGGTGGGGAGTGGTGTGAACCTGTACAATCGGACCCATTTGTAAGTATGCGCCGCCCATATTAGTTAAGCTCCGCCCACTATTTACGCAGGTTGAATCGATTTGAACCTTTTAAACATGAATTCACAGAATCTAAATCTCAAGGTAACTAGACAGGTAAAATTTTCAAATATTTTGAAATACTTTGCCTGGAAGCTGTTGCTGTCTTTAACAACAACAACAACAACTTCCAGTGAAATTGGTTTCAGAATATTCAACAAAATGTGTATTAAACTATAACTTAATCAAAGAAATACAATTCATATACCTCCGTGACAGGCTATTGCCACCTTCGTGACAGATTACGTCATTTTGTTGCTGAAGTCAGCAAAAAACCCAGTGTATTTGATTATGACGTCAAATATTTGATCGCCGGACATTAAGAAACAGCCATCATTTCACATAAGACCTAGCCTGATCTATCATAGAAAATGGGTTGCAATAAGGGCTGAGCAATATTATCAGCAGAAGTAATTTTGGTTAATTTCAATCCCATGATTTCAAATCATTGTTATTAACATAAAGATGCCGTGTTGAATATTAAAATAATTAATGGATGGGTCCGATCTGTCACTTAAGTACCTTACGTCATAATAAATTATATCACTGTGTAGTTGAGGTCATAATCATAATGACGTATTTAGCTCCGTCATGCACACCGAAAGGTCCGTCTGTAGTGTACGAATTGTGTCTTTGATGAATTTACAATATAATAAGCATTCTGTTGAATATTTTTTAAACAAATTTGACTGGGAGCTGTTGCTGCCACAGGCAGTAACAGCCCCCAGTCAAATTAGCTTCAAAATATTCAACAGCTTACAGGTACAGTTGCCTTGAAGTTGGGATTGTATTAATGCATGGTTCAAAGTATATTCATTGATTCCTACGAACGTTCAAAGGTGTGTGTGTTTGGTGGGGGGGGGGGGGGTGGGGGGATATTAGCTAGAAACGGGAGGGACATAGCTAGAAATGGATCCGTCTATCACGTGGTACATTGAAACAATACATTCATCAAGCATGTTTAAAACAGAAATGGAAGAGGTACTGTGGTTGTAGGGTTGAATGGGTAAACATACCTATTGGTCTGCATCACAACACTGTATGCCTAATAGAATCTCGATAAGAGCGGGAAAGTACGAGATCTGTTCTTTCAAATGCGCAAATTGTGTTATGCTCGGTTCAGTAAGTCTGACACCTGATAAAATACTAAGGAATTGATAAATCCAATTTTCGCTATAACCCGCCCATTTCAAGCTAAGCTCCGCCCACGCTCTCCCAGTGTTGGGATCAACCGAACTCTGAGTTTCCGAGAATCCCAAATATCAAGACAATTAACAGGTAAACTGTTGAATATTTTGAAACCAATAATCTGGGAGCAACATCACCCAGTCAAATTAGTTTCAAAATATTCAAGGGAATGGTTATTAGGTAGTAAAGGCATATAATTCATTCACATGCCAAACTTTTAAAGGTTCATGACGGACTTAGTTACGTCATTCCTTACGCATTTTTATTGTGACGTTTACCTACATGTGACGTAATTGATTATAACGTCACTACTTGAGTGGCAGATTGGATTCATCATCTATAGCCTATAGGCTACGCTAATAGTCTTTTGGCGACAAAATGAGCAACAAGGGACGCGCAGTGAATACATCTCTGAACAGATTTCTTTCCCACTTTTATCGTGTATTATCTAAGACATGCGTTGACGTTCTGGTGTACTAGTGGTATAAGCGGTGGAGTGTGAACAGGCGGTCACCATGCAGCGGGGTGACAAGTATTACAGCACCAGCAAAAGCAGCATCCCCTCGTCTCTCCGGTGGACGGGGAAGGAGAAGGCGGTGGCGACTCCGGTTGGCTTCCGGACCGGTTGTTCCTCATTCTGATGTCGTTCTCACCAGCAGACGAGTTGGAGGAATGGCCACGCATCCTGCTCGCACACCTGTCAAGGAAAAACAGAAACAATACACGACATTAGTTCAAAATACAACAACAAATATAAGTCAAATAAGTCATCATAACCCTTTAACGACTCAATTTTTTCCATAAAAGGAAAATATTTGCTTACTGAATGTCCATTTGCAGGCCAAAAATCTTTTTTTGAAAAATTTACCACTGGAATGACTGGCTCGGTTTTCGAGCCAGTAATTCAAGTGGTAACTTTTCAAAAATAGTCTTCTTTTCGCCTACAAATGGATGATTGGCAGACGAATGGACGACGGACGGTCGACATGACATAAGCTCACTTGGACTTTCAATGAACTATTGAATTTGGCAATATGTCTTTTTTCCCCTTTGTTTTGTTATTTTCCTGTCAGGTGTGAATTTGTTGTAAGGGTATATCTGCTCTGTCCAGGGTACCATAACGACGCCCTCAGTATTTGCACACCTTTCCAAGTTGAACCGCGTTTTATTTATTTTTCAACTCCCACACCCAGCGAACCAGTCCGACGATGATTTTCTTAATACTGTAAACTAGTTTTGAAAGGGTTATCCCTTAGCACACCGATGTCAATATTATATCTTTTACTGTGTCAATATGAAAGAAACTGGTGTACATTTCTAAACAATTTTGGTGGAAGATGTTGCTGTCTACGACAGCACCATCTCCCACCAAATTTGTTGAAAAATGACAACCAGTTTATCTTTTAATTTAATTTGAAGATGAGAGTTAAAGCAGATGAGTCAAGAAGACCAGAAAACCGGCGTCACGTGAGATGCCTGTGCAGATGGATATAATACTAGCAAAGATAGCTGCTGTACACTGGACGAAGCTTTAGAACAGCTGGGGGCCGAACCACTGCCAGCAAATTAATGTTTGGCATTGAGTGAAAGTGTGGACTGTATTTGGTGTTTCCCTATTTAGCGACCAGTTTCGATGGGAATAAGAAAATGTAAGTTTCCCGAGAGGAAAGACATCATCTAGAGGGGAGCTTTATACCGTAATATCTACAGACACACGCATGCGCGCACGCATACACTCTCGAACGGATGCGCGTACGTACGTAAGCATATACACAGGTTTTTTCAGTTATCCCCGTTAGTTTCGCTTACTGCCGTTAGGTGGCAGTTATAGCCACTCCGACATTACACGCGTGAAAACGAAGCGAAGCGTAGCATCACGCCTCACGTCGCGTTGTATACAGTCGCCACCACTAGCCTTCACTGTATGGCGCGCGTAGAGACTGTTACAACATCAATGTTGCTGAATATCAATATATATATATATATATATATATATATATATATATATATATATATATATATATATATATATATATATATATATATATATATAACGCCAGGCCAGCCAGTGTGGGAGAGGTGGGTGTGTGGTGGGGGTGGGGGTTGAGGTGGGTGGAGGGGGCGTAGTTTCATACATGATTCGTACACCCGCCCATAGTTATTTTATCCGTATCTATAGTCAATCAGCAAGCACATCACGTATTAGATCAGCCTTAAGATTTATAAGTGCCGAGCACACGATGAGAATGTCATCAAAATGTGTCAGTGATGTGACTGGTGCCGTGCTACTCAGTACTTTAAACACATCCAATTTCCTACTTGCTTCCCCCCCCCCTCCCTCCCTCACACCCCAAGCCCCTCCCTCCCTCTCCCACCTCAACTCCCCTGCCTCCCTCCCCCCACACACCCTCTCTCTCTCTCCCCTCTCTCTCTCTCCCCATCCCTCCCTCTCTCGCTCCCTCCCTCTCTCTCCCGCCCTCTCTCTCCCTCTCGCTCTCTCCATCCCTCCCTCCCTCTCTCCCTCCATCTCCCCTCCTCTCTCTCTCCCTCCCTCGAGATAGAGAGAGAGAGAGAGAGAGAGAGAGAGAGAGAGAGAGAGAGAGAGAGAGAGAGAGAGAGAGAGAGAGAGAGAGAGACGTGAATTCATGCTATTCATCGAGTTGTAGTGACATCTTCTCTACTAAGCTGGAGTTTATCTTTAATGAAAGCTGGTATGTTAAGCTTGAAATCAGCTGTTTTCCAGGTGGGGTGAGATCCCCACAAGATACTCTGGTGTATTGTGTGGCTTTATAATTGCCGAATGTCTGACTTCTGTTTCTTAAGTTTGTCGGTCTCTGAATGAATGTTTCTGCACAATCAATAATACAGGTTGTGCTTAGATAGTTCTCTCGAAATGGTTCAGGACAACATGCTCTAATTGCTTCCCTGGGAAGCTAGATGTACTTTTACAATCTGCCCATGGTTTTCCGTAGACATGGTCATTTGTACAAAAGTCAGATTCCTGACATTGTGTACATATGTCAACATACTGGATGGATTCATTGTTTCTTTTATGTGTCGGCCTTATTAGTATCTACAACACCATGATAGAGTCCGTCTCTGACAAATCAGTTATATCATCACAGTTTATTTCATCGCTGCTATTAGTGGCCACGGAACAGTCTGAAATGCTGAGTTTCTTTAGACATTTAACGTTTTTCCTTACCACCTTACGTCAACCTGGTGTGACACATTTATCGTAACCTAATTTTAATTTCGGATATTGGTTTCTCTCGGATGGTTTGTCATCCAAAAAATGTTCTGAACACACATATACCTGTTTTGGTAAGCCTTGTCTATTAATAGCGTTAGTCCCCCCCCCCCCCCCCCCACCGCCCCCCCCCCACCCCCCACCCCCCCCCCCCCCCCCCCGCTAGTCTGCTCGGTTCATCTGATGGCATAACGTGGAATTTTTATGGGATTAAAAACGCTCAAGCCCTTCTTAAATATATTTAGTTTTCTGCTATTATTTGTGCACCCATTGACCGCACATGAATTTCCGCCACTTTTCCTGTATTTTACGTCGATATCCATTGTCCCCGAGTTTCAGATCTCTACAGGTTCTTATGCTTATAATAACGATAACGCTATGTACGCGTCTTAAGCGTTTTTCACTTGTGTAATGGCGGGCTATTACGTCATTAGCCAATGGCGGCGCCGGCGGTAATCTAGGTCACGTCTCGATGAACGCGTGTATAGGCCTACATTATACGCAACAGATTTGTCCCTCTCCCACAAATATAATTCTCTCCCTCTCACTTATTCTACAACCCCCCCCCCCCCCCCCCCCCCTCCATCCACCCACCGCCACCCATCCTCTCTCACTCCCTCTCTCTCCCTCCATCACTACTCTCCCCGCCACCCCTCCTCCGTAACTCACTCAGTCAGTCACTTACTCTCCTCTGCCTCCATCTCCATTCATATCAAACTCCTGTCAAAGACAAAATTAATGTTTCAGCTCCCCCCCCCCCACACCCCCCCCCCCCCCCCCCCGAAAACGTATACGTTCTCGAGAAGAGACCGCGTGCCAATAATGAATTATGGTCGCCGTATACATAATAATATAAACGACGATGCGTCGAGTAATGACAAATGACAGCTCTGTGTCTATCTCTGTTCACCAACGCCGCCGGAAAATCGATCGAAATCGGACGACTACGTAATCAGAAAGTGATTTAGTCAAGCGAGATGGGAGTAAAATGTCAATACCAGATAGCTTGTGCAAAGAACGCGTATCGCGTAGTGCGTTGGTGGATGGGGTTGCTGGGTGTTTGTATTTGTAATAAATTACATGTGTATCGTGCTGTCATTATGAATGACAGACGGACTAATTTGAGGCGAGGACGACGACCACGACGACGACGACCATCACAATTTGGTGCCCTGTAAGAACGGGTTTCTAATAATAACTCAGTTATCACAGAAAAGGGCCGCCCACCCATCAGTCTGTATCATTCATATACCAAATAAAAGGTAAAAACTTCTACTTTAAAAAAATATGTATGATGTGGAGTGGTTCGGTGTCCAGTTTTCTTTCAAATTGTACGTAACCAAAGAGATCCCGAAAACAAATAGATCAGATCTGTCACTAATATATGATGTAATAATTAATTACGTCACATGCAGGCTGACGTCACAATAGGAATGACGTATTATAACTCTGCTATAAAGCTCGAAAAGTCCGCAACGTGTACGAGTTGTATGTCCGTGACAGGTTTTGCAATTGATCAAACATCCTATAGACTATTTTGAAACTAATTTCACTGGGCGCTGTTGCTTACTGCATAATTGCCTTGAAATTGGGCTATCTGGGAATTCAGTATTCAGTGTATAAATCGGTTCCAACACGCGTAAAACGTTGGTGAGGCTTGACTAGAAATGGGCGGGGCATAGCTAGAAATGGATCCCTTTCTGCTGACAAGAAATTCAATGCAATGACATTGCGACTGTGGTGTTTATTAACCGTCATGCTGCTGAGGTTTTGCAGACTACATATTCCAAGGGTTATATCGCTAGACTTGTTAAATATTTTGAAAACAATTTGACTGAAAGTTGTTGGTGGCTAAGCCACCAACGACTTTCAGTCAAATTTTTCCCAAAATATTCAGCAAGGCAAGAGTTTTGCTCATTGAAATTATTGTCTGGTGGATTGCAGCAGCGAGAGAATTAAACGAGTTCCAATTTCATACAACTGATTCACAAGTTAGTTTAGTTACTTTTGAAATGAGTCTTTGTGAGTTTAATTGATGATTTCCTAATGATATGTAATAAATATTACAGGACATAGAAACTAGTTTGATATTCAAACGAAAGGATTCATTTCTAGCTTTTGCTCCGACAATTTCTAGCTTGGTGGAATCGGTTTGAAACTTTGAAAGCAAGAATTCACAGAATCTTAATTTCAAGGTAACTATAAGGTAACTATATAGGTAAGCTGTTGAGTATTTTGAATCGCCAATGTGACGGATTTGATTATGACGTCAGATACGTGATAAGTGAAAAAATTAATAATATTAGACATGATGTAGAGTTTCGTTATTTTAAGCGGAATTATAGTTCTTCCGAGACTTCTACGTCCAGATGTGGAAAATAGATCTTCTAGATACCATAAAATCATCGTATAATATTACGGACCGATACGAATATCTTCCCGTTTCCAGCGATGGGCCAGCAGAACTGCTGTCGGGGGTCGGCATTACAATCTGTCATATTCGGTGAGATTTTAGTCTGGCATTACGCTCGTGTTTCGTGTGCTTTTCTAAGAAGTTGGTTAGCAAGATCGCATCGTTTTGAGACTATCATGATATGATAATCTTACGCGAACCTTATAGAGCCTTTGAGAAACACTTTCCAATACAGCACGGTTGTGAGTATTTAGTCATACGAAGTTGTTAAAGACTTCGGGGGAATATGTTTAATGCTATTGGGATACGCATGCGTGTTTGAGTGAACTTCCATCCCACATTTGATCAAGGCTGAAATTAACATTTTCCTCACCGTTTGACATTTTGTCAGCCACAATCTGGTATGTACCAGGTATTCCAAATTTACATGTAGGGCCTACTGCCTGTCAATGTTATTCTTCTTAGCACTGCAGTTTATTTGAAAATACTGGTAAGATGACCTAACCCCTCTTGTGTCAACTTATCGTTATAATGCTAACACTGTCTCTGTAGTCTCGAAGTCTGTCTATTTGCAGGCCAAGAGAAGACTATTTTTGAAAATTTACCACCGGAATGACTGGCTCGGTAACCGAGCCAGTCACTCCAGTGGTAAATTTTCAAAAATAGTCTTCTCGCGGCCGGCAAATGGACACTGACAAAGCAAAAATTTAGATTTCCTAGACGATTAAGCCTATAATCGTCAAACCGGTCAAACGACCAAAACTTTAAAAGATATTTTCCTAAATTCCAGTGGTAAATTTAGAAAAAAACCCAATTCTCTTGGCCAGCAAATGGTCATTCACTGAACAAATATTTGGATTTTCTTTAAAATCCTTGACAAATGAAAGGGGTAATTGATAAAAGTACGATGTAGCTATGACTTTGTGGCAATGATTATAGCACACATTTACTCACAGACAGCTATATAATTTACCAATGTATGACCACTCTTTGGTTAGATAATTCAACTTCTGCGACGATTAATGTGTCTTGACAGAATGGCAGTCACTAGAACGCATGTGCCCGACATTTGATGTTTTGGGTACTGACAATGTCACTGACAAGTAACAGCGCCCAGTCAAATTAGTTCCAGAATATTCAACAGCATGTTTATTAAATAGTAAAGACATACAATTCGTACAACAGCCCTAAGTCCATCATCAATGGACCTTTCTAGTTTTAGCCATGCCCACGTCTAGCTAAGCTCCACCCACACCTCGCTCGTGTTGGAATCGATCGATCCCTGAACTCCACGACTATCAATTTTCAGAAAACTATGCAGGTAAGCTGTTGAATATTTGGTCAAATTAGTTTCAAAATATTCAACAGCATGTTTATTAAATAGTAAAGACATACAATTCGTACGTGTCGGACTATTAGGCACTTAAGCCGGACTAAATCGAGTCATTCATGCTGTAATTGATTATGACGTCATCATACACGTCACGTAGATGATTATAAGGTCATATGAGGGATGGATAAATTGAAAATGTCCATTAAGCGGTCGCGACGAAATTAGCTACGTCATTCATAACGTAATTGATTATGACGTCATCATACACGTTACGTAGTGGATTATGACGTCATACGATTGATGCATACACATGAAGCCTCTACTGGTGTGTTTCTTATAAATGGTTTTTTTCATCATTACTGAACATTTGTTCATCGGTGTGCCACATTAGTAGGAAGGTTAAGTAAGTTTTCCTGCTTTCTTCACTGTGCATGGCCCATACAGCCCCCACACCTTTTATTCGCCTTTCGCTGGTAGTAATGGGTCGCGTGAAAGCCATGAACATCGTCGTGTCGTG
>CM067369.1:106516096-106544693 GCA_034401795.1 Chaetoderma sp. LZ-2023a | reverse complement strand
CACGACACGACGATGTTAGACTATCATGATATGATAATCTTACGCGAACCTTATAGAGCCTTTGAGAAACACTTTCCAATACAGCACGGTTGTGAGTATTAGTCATACGAAGTTGTTAAAGACTTCGGGGGAATATGTTTAATGCTATTGGGATACGCATGCGTGTTTGAGTGAACTTCCATCCCACATTTGATCAAGGCTGAAAATAACATTTTCCTCACCGTTTGACATTTTGTCAGCCACAATCTGGTATGTACCAGGTATTCCAAATTTACATGTAGGGCCTACTGCCTGTCAATGTTATTCTTCTTAGCACTGCAGTTTATTTGAAAATACTGGTAAGATGACCTAACCCCTCTTGTGTCAACTTATCGTTATAATGCTAACACTGTCTCTGTAGTCTCGAAGTCTGTCTATTTGCAGGCCAAGAGAAGACTATTTTTGAAAATTACCACCGGAATGACTGGCTCGGTAACCGAGCCAGTCACTCCAGTGGTAAATTTTCAAAAATATCTTCTCGCGGCCGGCAAATGGACACTGACAAAGCAAAAATTTAGATTTCCTAGACGATTAAGCCTATAATCGTCAAACCGGTCAAACGACCAAAACTTTAAAAGATATTTTCCTAAATTCCAGTGGTAAATTTAGAAAAAAACCCAATTCTCTTGGCCAGCAAATGGTCATTCACTGAACAAATATTTGGATTTTCTTTAAAATCCTTGACAAATGAAAGGGGTAATTGATAAAGTACGATGTAGCTATGACTTTGTGGCAATGATTATAGCACACATTTACTCACAGACAGCTATATAATTTACCAATGTATGACCACTCTTTGGTTAGATAATTCAACTTCTGCGACGATTAATGTGTCTTGACAGAATGGCAGTCACTAGAACGCATGTGCCCGACATTTGATGTTTTGGGTACTGACAATGTCACTGACAAGTAACAGCGCCCAGTCAATTAGTTCCAGAATATTCAACAGCATGTTATTAAATAGTAAGACATACAATTCGTACAACAGCCCTAAGTCCATCATCAATGGACCTTTCTAGTTTTAGCATGCCCACGTCTAGCTAAGCTCCACCCACACCTCGCTCGTGTTGGAATCGATCGATCCCTGAACTCCACGACTATCAATTTTCAGAAAACTAATGCAGGTAAGCTGTTGAATATTTGGTCAAATTAGTTTCAAAAATATTCAACAGCATGTTTATTAAATAGTAAAGACATACAATTCGTACGTGTCGGACTATTAGGCACTTAAGCCGACTAAATCGAGTCATTCATGCTGTAATTGATTATGACGTCATCTTACACGTCACGTAGATGATTATAAGGTCATATGAGGGATGGATAAATTGAAAATGTCCATTAAGCGGTCGCGACGAAATTAGCTACGTCATTCATAACGTAATTGATTTTGACGTCATCATACCACGTTACGTAGTGGATTATGACGTCATACGATTGATGCATACACATGAAGCCTCTACTGGTGTGTTTCTTATAAATGGTTTTTTTTCATCATTACTGAACATTTGTTCATCGGTGTGCCACATTAGTAGGAAGGTTAAGTAAGTTTTCCTGCTTTCTTCACTGTGCATGGCCCATACAGCCCCACACCTTTTATTCGCCTTTCGCTGGTAGTAATGGGTCGCGTGAAAGCCATGAGGTACGACGAGTATATAGTAGTTATATTATGAATAGAATTTAAAAAAATACAATAACACTATTTTTTGTTTATAGAATACTAATGTTGAGAGTCCACGCCGGTGAAAAAGCATAAATGGGTGAATAAAACCATGTCCCATGCCTGTAAGACGGGCTTGGACATGGTTTTATTCACGCATTTATGCGTTTTCTTTTCAAGTTCTGGTCATGAATGCTAGAATAAAATGGATATGGTTGGACCGTTGGAACTCAACTAACTGCGAACCTGCTAGTTAACAAGTTGACTGTAATGGATGAATCCGATCTGTCAGTCAAGTATATGACGTCAAAATCAATCATGATTGACAGAAATACTCCGTCACGAACCTGGAATAGTCTGTTAGTTGTACGAACTGTACGTCTTTACCATTTAAAAACATTCTGTTGAAATTTTTGAAACTAATTTCACTGGGCGCTGTTGGCAGCAACAACCTTCAGTCAAATTAGTTTCAAAATATTCAACATATCCAGCTGTATAATTCCATGAAATTGAGATTCTTGGAATTCAGGATTCAAAGTATTATACATCGATCCCAAACGTGTGCGGAGTTTAGCTAGGGGTTGGGCGGGCCATAGTAAAAGTGGATTCATTTATCCATTCTGTTCATCATCATCGCAGAGGAAGGATTAACTGCCAGGCCCTGGCATACATGCCCAGTATAATGTGGGTGTTTAGGTCTGTTTGTTGGGTGCGCTCAATGTTGAAGACATTAATTAGCTTTTCCCACACATCTTAGTTAATCCTTGCTCTCTGCTGATGAGAGAATTCACCTTTCTAGAGTTACCACCTATCATATGACGTCATAATCATCTACGTGAGGTGTAGAATGACATCATAATAGATGACGTCATGAATGATGTCGATAAGTACGTCACGAACGCATATTTGAATACGGTCTATGCGTTGTTGTACAAATTGTATGCCTTTACTATTTATTAATATTCTTTTTGAATATTTTGAAACTAATTGGACCCGGCGCTGTTGCTGCCATAGACAGCAACAGCACCCAGCCAAATTAGTTACAAAATATTCAACAGCTTCCCTGTATAGTTTTCATGAAATTGATAGCTAGGGCATTCGGCGATCGATCAATCCCAACACGGCGAGTTGTGGGTGGAGCTTAGCTAGTGATGGGCGGGGCATAGCTATAAATGGAAAGGTCAATTGATCAACTTTCAAGCTAGTATGTTATCAGTTAGCTTTTAACCACTCTTGTGTCAACTTAACCCTTTAATGGTCAAGTTGGTAAAAAAACTACCTCTGCAGTGATCTTGAGAAATGTCCATTTGCAGGCTAAGAGAAGAACGTAACCTAGCCAGTCATTCCAGTGGTAAATTTTCAAAAATACTCTTCTTGGTCTGTAATTGGACACTGGCTAAGCAGAAATTTGAATTTTCTTGACCATTACACTTGTTTTAAACAGAACTTATTTTGTTCCATGGGAGCACAGTAAGACATAAGTCTTATACACGTGTCTCCCATACATACAAATACAATACATTAATAAATACATCAAGATGGGGTATAATAAAACATAATTAAATAGTAACGTATGTATAACTAGTTAATTGATAATCTATATCAACCACTGATTACAACTATAAGAGCGAAATGCAAACAGCCCAACATATACAAGCATGATGAACGCAGCATTAAGAGCTCCTCACCTTACCTTTCTCACTCTTGTCAAATTCTTAGTTTATACCCTGTTTCTCATATTCCCCTCTCCTATCTTTGTGTCTCTCTTTCCATAACTCTCCACCCCCCCCCCCCCCCCCCCCCCCCCCCCCCCCCCCCCCCCCCCCCCCCCCCCTCACACATACTCTCTCTCTCCTTCCCTCCCTCCCTCCCTCCCTCCCCCCCCTCTCTCTCTCTCTCTCTCTCTCTCTCTCTCCACTGCATTCTAGTAAACATAATGAGCAAATGAGCCGAATTAACCTCATGGCACATATACTACCAATCCATGGCTTACTGTATTGAGGTAGTCAATCAATCTCGTCCTCTGATGGCGTGCTCCACTGAAGGCGGAGAGCGAAACTTCCATTGCGTTTATCACGTCCCTCGATGAACATCGGCTCTAAATTCCACCCACCAATCGCAGAAACACTCCAAAACTATACCCCAGCGCCCTCTCATAAGCCCTTTATGTTATTCCAATAATTCCTTCGAACTAATATAAACTAAAACTGTTCCTAGTCCGCCTGAGATATAGCTAACATTCACACATCACGAAAACTGATCGGTAGCTGTGGTCATGAAAAATATCAATTTGCAAGCAAACAGAAGACAATTTTTGTAAATTTTCAAAACAATAGGCTTACAATTTTCTTGAAAAAACTTTCACCATTAAAGGGTTATTTGATTTAAGTAGCCCTTTGAGCGTTTTGAGGCGCTGTTAGCACAAGAGAGGTTAAATACACAGGCATACGTCGTCTCCGGAAATGACAGAAGGCGTAGCGGAAGCCGCAACACTTATTACACTTCCTTATATAAGAATGAATTGTCATCGTATCTTAAATGTACAGCAGACACATAATTAAGCTCCTAAGTAAGATCAGACAGCAATTTGATTGAAAATGGTTGCTACCTTATATCAACACAATTTGCAGCAAACGTGTACGTATTGGACAAAAATAATTTAATTGAAATCGGGTACACCGGACCATAGGCGTTAGTCCGCAAAATATACAGTATAGAGTATTTGTAAATATAAAATATGTTTTAATCTCATGTCAGATTAATCTATTAACAATCAGCAAAAATGTTTAACGCCATAAATAGGCGTAATGCGTCCACTCATATCTCTGTTGGTTCATCACACACACCACCACGTTGCATATTCCAATCGCTAGTCCCAGACTTACTCTGTTAGAATTTATAGTCATACGTTCATTTTTAAACTTCTGCTACCCTGAAATCCTGGACGGCACATAGATCCAAGGGAGATAACTTCAATCCACTTGTTTGTAAAAATTTGCCATCAGATCGAGTTACAAGTCAACACTGACTTAGTTACAGCTCACTCACTATAGCGTTTGACGGCGGTACAATATATAATATACAAATCCAGTAGCAGCAGAAGCAAAAACAACCATATAGTAGGATATCCCCCGACAAAGTGAAATCTGTAAATATATTTTATATGGTTCTATATATATATATATATATATATATATATATATATATATATAAGATGCAGATACATAAAAATAACTTTCGTTAAATAATATATCATCTTCTAGTACAGAGAAAAGCATGAACTTGATGTCTATGCCATATAGGTGTGGGTCAGGAATACAATTTAGAGCGTGTAAAATACCATATAATGCTTTCTTATGTGGTGCCCATCTTGGGTTTCAAGATTACCGCCATGTGAAATCCATCTTTGTTAACATGCGAAAGTGTTGCCTACCTATACCCCATATAGACGTCATACTAGCCCATCAGGTCGGGCCAAATTTTACCTAACCAGTACCAAAAAAGCTGACTAAGGTTATTTGGTATCATTGGAAAGGTTATCATGCCAGGAGTTCATTTTTGCATGATAACAATCTGGAGCTAGTAGCTTAAGCCCTGCACATCACTTTAATTTCACCCCACCCCACCCCCTTCTCAAAATCACATAACCTACACAGAACCCTACACACTCAAGAATGCATATACTATTAAACACTGTTTAAATGCTCATATCGTGTAAGGAAGAATGGAAAACACCGCTTCTACACTACCCAACATAGATTACAAAGTAATTAATAGGTGTGTTTGTTTGGAACCTTTTTTACCTCCATTATTATTGAAATTTCATGATTTCACTTTTTAAGGCAACCATATATCTGTAAAATTGTGCAGTGAAGACGTATATATTTAATCATGGTGAGAGACAGAGAGAGAGAGAGAGAGAGAGAGAGAGAGAGAGAGAGAGAGAGCGAGAGAGAGAGAAAGCGAGAGAGAGAGAGAGAGAGAGAGAGAGAGACAGACAGAGATAGAGAGAAAGAGAGAGAGAGAGAGAGAGAGAGAGAGAGAGAGAGAGAGAGAGAGAGAAGCGGGAGGGAGGGAGGGAGAGAGGGAGGGAGGGAGGGAGAGAGGGAGGGAGGGGACGGAGAGAGGGGGAGAGGGAAGAGAGAGAGAGAGAGAGAGAGAGAGAGAGAGAGAGAGAGAGAGAGAGAGAGAACATATACGCTTATCTGTGCAGGTCATTCATAGTACATTATTTTCATTGCCAAACGTTGTCAAATCTACAGAACCAGAACTAACAGACATTTTGGTAAATTATCCCAAGGTCTGTGACCTAACTGTAAGAGACTCGACGAAGAAACATATCAGAAGAAAACTTGAAGATGAATTCGGCAACAGGCTCCATATATTTCATGATGAGATCGGCAAGCTGCTTGTGTTCCTTGACAAATTGGCAATATATGATGTAGGCAGGTAGAATCAGAAACTAAAGAATGAGCTCATATCATTGAAAACTCTGTCTGCTGAGAGTAAATATATTAGAGTAGTTGCTCTGAAATTGAGATCGTTACTAAAATCAAATAGAGCATCTACATGTTGGCCATTACTCCTTCATCACTTGAAGAATCATGTGTTAAGTTACCAGATGACATGAAAATGTTCCTGTTCTGTCTACTTACTGGTGCAGTTACTCCTAAGAATCCATTTCAATGGTGCATATGGCTCGGTGCATGTGGCTCGTTGATTCATCTGCTCAAGATTACATTAATTTATGCTGTCAATCGTGTGTCACAAATTACACCAAAGCACATCTTTCTCCCCTGTGTTTTGAAAACTTTGACAGGAAATGTCGAACTTATATAAGCGCTAAACCGTCTCCCCCCATGCGGTCTCGTACACTCTCATAGAAGAGAATGAAACAGTATTGTGCATGGTAAAACTGGCAAGATGTGAAGGCGATATTGTTATCACAGATAATATTCAACCCCACATGTGTTCACTACGTTGGCATGGGACAATATTGACAGGTTGGAGGAGTCTTTAACTGGTGGAGGCCATAGGTTTAATGGAATAGCTGTTCAACCCGGAGTGTTTGGCCCCTTACCTTTCAAAGCAGAGTTATTTAAAATCGTGAAATAGACAAAAAGTAGCATCACTAATATAGAAATCTATGTCCCTGGTATAAAGTTTGTCCTAAGGCTTTAGCAACAATCGACACATACGTAGCAAGTGCGATCTCAAATGCTCAAACGAAGAAAATGGTGTGGGTTCTTACGCCCCAAGTGGAACCCCCCCCCCCTCCCACACACACAGCAAGTTATAAGTTGGACAGGATTTAATCTTATGATATGGATTATAATCATATAATATTCTGAATGTATTAAGAGTAATTTGAACAAAAGCTACTGATGCTTTCAACAGCAGCAAACTTCCAGTCAAATTAGTATTGATATATTTAGCATTGTAAAGTAAATTCGTTTCTTTTCTGTTGAAATGCTTTGGAAACAATGCAGGAAATAGAAATAACGATGTTTTTATGTGCTAAAATATAGAAACTAATTCTCAATTTCGTAGACAAATACAGCTAAGCACATTATAACATACGATTATACATACATACATACAGAAAACTTAAGAACATTTTTATAGAAGCTGGTGTCATCGCAGAAGGATCAGTGTCTGCTGTAATGGAAGGTTGTCACTATAACAGTGCCGTACGTATACACAAATGTTGGTATGAAGTGCTTCTCCGCTTAGCTTTGAAGGGGTTTACCTCGTGGATGCTGCGTCACCACCCTGAGCATATTAATCAGGTAAACGAAAGCCTCGAGGTCATTAATGAGCTTCACTATGATCTATTAGCTGACGCATTTAAGGCCACAATGCAGAACAAAATGTGGGACGATCTGTTGCAATAATTTACATAATATATGGCATTCTGAGAAAGAACAATGAAGTATTATCTTCATTTTGGATCAACTACATGGACACGGTAGGAGAAATTGTGTGGGGTCTGATTTGTGCAACAAGAGAAGTTGAGTGGGATCTACATATGGCCTCTATACTTTCTCTCCTTCCATGGTACTTATCATTTGACAAGCTGTATTATGCGCACTACCTCAGTGTATATTATGCTGAGATGTCTCAACTTCTTATAAAACATCCAGCTGTCTACCAAAGCTTTCTCAGTTCAGATAGGCCCATCTAATACCTTTGGTAAGATACCAGTCGACCAGGCATGTGAGGAGACTGTAAATAAAGACACTAAAACGCTGGGACCAGTAAACCGCTACTACCTTACTGGAGAATATAGAAGTGCAAATATTGGAATGTTTCGTGATAAACTGGATTTAACCTGTGATGAACTCCATCATGCCATACTAAATCATCAAATAATTATGAAAGATGAACAGGCTGTTGCCTCTATAGTATGCGTGTTAGAAGATGGTGTGCCGGCCTTTAACGATTCGAACTATTTGCAGAACATCTCGAATGCTACTCTTGCACCATCTGATATTGCTAATGACATGGTACGAGCAAAGATGACAGAAGAGGACCACCACAAAACCATCAAAGTACAAAGACTGGGGAGTGATCCTCCTTCTGTAAAGTTTCATGATCCACTACCCAAAGCAAGGCTAACACATTCTCACATATAAGCCAAACCAAGAACGTAGTATCCAATGGTAAGATTGTAATGCTTTTAACAACTACCAACCTGTTTGGCAATATGTTTTTAATGGTGCAGACATGTGATGTCGACATAAAGCCAGTTTTGAAAGACCTGCTTGGACCAATTCCATGGTCTCTAGCCACAGCAGACAGCATTTTGAGAAAAACTAGCAAATCAGTTCTTGAAAAAGAATTACAGCAGAACTCGGCGCTATCAGAGGTGATTCCCAGTCATTCAGCTTGTATAACAGACGGGATGTAACTTGTGAACAAACTACAAGGAGTACAATACACCTTTGGTGAACTATCGTTATCTATCCTCTCTAAAGTACTTCATGAAGCATCAGCATTAGGTATTGAAGGCCTTGACAATGTGCTTTATGTGTACCAAAAGGATTCCATCAAAGGGATTAAACGGCAGGTCTGAGGAAAATAACAGCCAGACAAACAATTGCAGAGTGGGGGAAATTTCTAACAAGTAGTCCAAACAAAACAAACTTCATTAGGTTTATCGCCAATGACTGGATGCTGCGAGAAAACACCAGCAAGCTACATGGAAAGACAATATGTAACATGTGAAGACATATGCTATGTATGTATGATTATTGTATTCTGTGGCTGTAGTAGCAGAAACATCATACAGCTGCAATCAGTCCTTCTTCGCTTATGCACACCGTGGCTTGTCCTCAGCCAAACCTTTTAGCGCCCTTAGGTTCATTCTTGATTGGACTGTACCGAGTCCTGCTTTCTTGAGGTCACCTCGTAGCATGCTTAACAGATTTATGCAATGACATCCTCTCCGGGCTTTGTATTTGCTGGCTCTCAGTAGGGCGAATTGCAAGGCTCTCTGTGATGGTGTGTCCCCTCCCATCCGTAGAACATGGCCAAGCATGAACCATCTTTGCTGGGTGACTTTTACAGACAGTGGCGATGTATTGCACATCTTGTATAGTGCATCATTTGAAATTATGCTGTCTGGCCATTGGTGTCCAGTGATATAATATCACACTGAAGAAAGCTGGTGTGCAGTTGTTCCTGGTTTACAGTCGACGCAAGAGGAGGCCGATACCAGACTGTTGTTGCATGCGGCACACGCAGCATCAGAATGCTTCAACAGGGTGGTGATAGTTTCAGATGACACAGACATATTCTTGCTTTGTTTGGCATTCCAGAAAGAGATAACAGCCTCCATTTATATCAAGAGTGGTACTCAAGTAAGAGTGAAGTACATAGACAACATTGCAGTGGCACTTGGTGATTCTGCATGTGACGCTATTCTAGCACAACTACATCAGTAAATGCGCTCCGCTACCAGTTATTCTTTGCAAAAAGTGACAGATCGAGCCTTATCAACTTCCCCCATGTGCCGATGCATTTAAGAAGCACAACATGCAATCCAACTACCAAGCAGCTATATGGAGAAGTCTTCAATCTAAGCCCGATGTACCAATGTCATATGGTAATGGATGGAAGGTCGAGGTGATCGGATCCACAAAGAAGCTGACCATTGATTGTACGGATGGTGCCCTTTCTCCAGATGCAGTCCTAGCCATGGTGTCATGCAAATGCTCTCACTCGTATACTCCTCCTCGCTGCGCGTGCCAATCAAATGATTTGAAATATGCAGAACTATGTAGTTTAGTAGATTGTGACAACTGAATAGTAATCCAATACAATAATATTGCATGTATAACAATTATCCATTTTGCATAAGTGTGAAACAGGTTTGTTTCAAAGTATTCTCATTAATGATTGGCAGCAAACTATGCTTAAACAATACGGTAAGCTTCATGTTAACAATTATTAAGCCTATTTGAGCAATAGTCATTTGCATCTGTGGTTTCTCATTGATAATTGGTAATTTGAAGTGTTTTCTATTTGAAGTGAATATCGCTATATAAATTATGTCCTCTATTTTATGATCATAATCATCATCGTGGTTTTAAGTTTCCTAAATTACATACCCTTTCATGTAGCTGCTGTTTATTTTAGAAATAATGTTTTTGTAAGCTGCTGCTCTCTAAGATAGCAACAGCTCTCAACATCCCTGTTTCCATAATATACAGCAGCCAACATCTACCCTTTCGGCATTAGTGCCATATAAGGTTGTGACAAAATATTTGTGAACATTAGCGTCAATCCCTTATCAGTAATGTTCATTTGCATAAAGTACTGCTTATTAAATAATTGGTAATTTGGGGTTTACCATCAGGTTTCAGCATTGTTTGACATCAATTTCAGTTGAAGAGTGTTATATATGTATGGTGTGCTCTATGTATGATCATAATAATCCCCAAAATAGTGTTACAAAATAATTCCTAGGCTGTAATACACCTTTGCACTAGTTCATGGTCAGGCTATTGTTCTAATAGCAATGTGTGCATAAATATACAAGAAAATAGTAGCACTTCAATCTATCTGATTTGATTGCCACAGCCAAGGGAAATTGCATTGAATGAATGCATACAATTGCATATGGAATATAGACAGTTATGGCCATTTAATGCGACTAGAATTTGAGATCTTGAGTCGCTCTTTTATTGATTCTGATAGGGTTCATTTAAAGTGAGGTACAAAACTTAAGCTACCAGCTCCTGTTTGTTATCAGGCAGATATTGAACTCCTGTAATGTTCACCTTTCCAATGATACCAAATAACCTTGGTCAGCAATTTGTTACCGGTTGACGCCCGAACCTGATGGACTATACTGTCCTTTTTGTGGTGGGCTTTTCAAGACGTCTGCCATGTGAAGCAACCCGCTGCTCAGTTTCTAATCTAGACAGTCAGAAAATTAATGTCTACACCTACCTAAGTATATATGAGTACTGAAACTATTTCGCGCATGCAAAACAAACATGGATTGCAGCGATGTCAGATACGCTCATTTTAAAACAGATCCCTAAAATAGTGACACATGTACTGACTTTGTCATTAGGTTAGGAGGATTCCATGTTCAACTAAATTTTTTAAAGGTGATAGGATAGTATATAGAAGCGTCACGCCTCAGTGATATCAGGATCTAGCGGAATCTTCGGAAAGAACATTGCAGAAAACATAATTGATGGAAAGGTACGGAACGGAGTTGTACATGCCAGTATGCTTACCTTCGAAGTTCTTTGGAGTGTTCTATGATTTAAGTTGACGATATGGGCACATGAGAATGGAAAGGGTTAAAATTCTCGCTACAATCTTGGAACGTGGAGTCTCTAGGAATGGCACAGAGCAGATAGAGTTAATTATCACTGACAGAATTCGTGGAACGGGTAAATTCGCAAAATTCTCTGCTTCACAAGCAATAAGAATTCCACTTTCCAGTATTGGAGAAACTGCGTGCATCTAGTATCAATCCGGCTTAGACTAACTCATGCTATCCGACAAACATGGATTGCAGCTGGACTTTGTACATGTCCTTGTTTGTAGAAATACTTCCATAATGGACCTTGCCAGTTGTAGATATGCCCCGCCCATCTCTAGCTACGATCCACCGACACCTCGCTTGTGTTGGGATTGGTCGATCCCTGAAATTCCTGACGATCAATTTGCAGAAAATTATACAGGTAAGCTGTTAAAAATTTTGAAACCAATTTGACTGGTCGCTGATGCTGCCTATGGCAGCAACAGCGTCCAGTCAAATTAGTTTCAAAATATTCAACAGAATGTTTATTAAATAGGGAAGACATACAATTCGTACAACGACAGATAGTCCCTCTTCAATTTTGCCTTCGTGACGTACTTATCGACGCCATTCATGATGCCCTAATGACGTCATTGATTATGACGTCATTCGACACGGTACGTAGTTAATTATGACGTCATATGATGGATGGATACATTGGAAAAGTCCATTAGCTGCTTATGAGTATGCACCTTACATCAGATGGGGTATTATCTTCATTGGCAGACATGAAATTGCTTCCCGATACAGCCCACAGGTTTATAACGGATTCCTATCAGGTGATTTTGGGACAAAAGAAACATCACTTAAACTTAGTAAGATCGCTGATGATCAAGTCATGGAACATGCCTATAAGGTTGGTAAAGCACCAGGTGATTTAGTAGCCATAGCACGTACTAACACAGCAAGAGCCTGATTGCCTCGCGTACAATGGACGAGCTCGATTACCACAAGACACTGGACTGGTGTTCAACCTTAAAGAAAATCTCACCTTATCGTATACTAACCATTCAGGTGGTGGAATTTGCCACCCATAATCTATGCCTGGCATTTTAGCTTTTTATCATGCCGACAACGAAAGATATTCAGGCTTTACTAGCTAAATGTTGATACTTTCTACAGACTGTGATGGCTGTCGTGATTTACTTTTCAACCAATGCAGAAAACAGCTAGCGTGTCTGCCGCGGTATATACGGCCAGTCATGGAGGTGCCATCTATAGTTTAGCAATGTGGTATAAAAGCAATCGCACAGGTAAGCTGTTGAATATTTTGAAACTAATTTGGCGGGAAGTTGTTGCTGCCATAGGCAACAACAACTTCTAGTCAATTGTGTATTAAAATATTCAACAAGATGCGTACTACATAATAAAGAATATGCCCTGTAGGTGGGGCTTAGAATACACCTTCCGTATCCTCTGCGTGTCGTAAGAGCCGACTAAAGGAGGTAAGGGTGAGGTAACCCTAACAGAAACCTCGAGTGCTGAAGACGGAGGTTCCAGACCGCACGGCGCACTCTAATAAACCATGGATCCACGCACTTAACGCTTATGATCATGTCGATAGTCACTTGATAGACTGGCGCTATGATCAGCGAACGAAAAGAAGAAGAAGAAGAAGAAGAATAAAGAATATAATTCATTGGCACTTATATGACATCACGCACACTCGATTGAAGGGACAAAATGGTGGTGATCACTGTTCATCATTTACGCGATATTACAAAGCAGATAATTGTGATACGGAAACGGGAATGCGATAGGATTTGAATAATATGGAATTTATAAACCACAATATATCAGTACAATACAATATTTGATATGAGATTAGCATCGCTTTAAAACAGATGGTGATGATTGCAAAGCAAAGCACAAAATCATTGGATAAAGCAAATGGAACGAGATCAAAATCGCGTCGTCACTACTGGAGATGTTGCCAGCGATGATATAAATACTGATTTATGATGGCAGATGAAATCGGAAAGAGGGTTATTTATGAGATTGTGCATGAGTGGTCGATCAACAAGAACATTAAATTTCACGACAGTATCAAAATACATACGCTAAAACGTTAGCAGCAATGTATACTGTGAACGTCAGTGTTGATAAACAGAGCAGTGTATCTCAAAAGCAGATTGTGATTTATTTAGACGAGTTATTGTTACCCTCTAGACGCTGGGTGTGATGTTAGTACTGATAAATAGCTGGTGAAAGATCTTAAGCATGTGCCATTGTCCTTGGCTGCTCTTGATGAGAAATAAAGAACAGCATCAAATAAAGCAGACCTAAGCAAAATTCTAAATCATGGCTTAGCTCAGAATCAACTGGCCATGAACACTTATTCTGTCTTCTCCATATTGGATGCCATTTTTGTCATACACGCTCTGGGGGAATCGCTCTTGGGAATCTAACAGGAGCAAAGACATTTGGTGAATGGTGCGATAAATTTCAAAAGAGTCTAGGTGCACAATTTTCAGAAGAGTGCCGCAGGGTAGATATCGTATTTGACCAGTATTTAGAAAGATCGATTGAATAACGGACTCTCCACAAGTGTACCGGTGGAAAGGGTAAGTTTATCAAAAGATTGGTAAAACGCAGAGGCCAGAACATTGGCAACGTGGAAAGATTCATCGCCCTTCCGGAAAACAAAAGGACTTTCACAACCCTTGTGTGTGCAGAGCTGGTAAATAATTATGCAAATCTACCGAGCAAAAAACTTATACACAGTAGATGATGATTCTGAGATTCAAAGAAAGCTTGCTCATCAATAGGCAGAGATGCATATAACCTCAGTTCGAATCAGAAAGAGGCTGAAACTTATATCGTATTGCATTATGCAGATGATAATCATGATAATTCATGCATCCATTTCCTCAGTCAAGCAAACTACGTCATAATCAACTATGTGACGTGTAGGATGACCTCATAATCATTACGTCATGAACGATTAGATTTAGTCCGTCTTACCCGCTTTAGTCCGGAGGTTGTACGAATTGTATGTCTTTCCTATTTAATAAACATTCTGTCGAATAGTTTTTAACTAATTTGACTGGGAGCTGTTGCTGCCATAGGCAGCAACAGTACCCAGTCAAATTAGTTTTAAAATATTCTACAGCTTACCTGTTTATTTTTCTGGAAATTGAGTCAGGGAGTTCAAGGAACGATCGACTCCAACATAAGCGATGCGTGGGTGGAGCTTAGCTAGAGGTGGGCGGGCCATAGCTAAAACAGGAAAGGCCCATTCCAGGCATGTGCATATAATATGTTGTATTCCCATTCTTGTTACGCTCACAATTGGTGGTGAGCCAATATAGCAGGTTAAAAATTAAGCCATTTTATGCATTTTGACAACCCCCACCCCGCACTAAGTTTGAAGCTTGTTGCAATGGACCTTTTCACGTTATCCATCCATCATATGACACCAGAATAAACAAACGTGACGTGTATAATGACGTCATAATGAATGATGTCATTCTGACGCCATGAATGACTTAGATAAGTACGTCACGAACGCATATTTGAAGACGACCTATGCATTGTTGTACGAATTGTATGTCTTTACTATTTAATAAATATTATGTTGAATATTTTGAAACTAATTTGACTGAGCGCTGCATACATAGGCAGCAACAGCACCCAGTCAAATTAGTGACAAAATATTCAACAACTTATCTGTACAGTTTTCAGGAAATTGAAAGTTAGCGCATTCTGGCATCGAGCAATCCCAACGTGGCGAAGTGTGGGTGGAGCTTAGCTAGAGGGGGGGGGGGGGGGAGAGGGGGCAGAGCTAAATTGGAAAAGTCCATTAGATCCATGTATCAGAGTACGAACAGGGTTATAATCACAAATGCATATAAAAGATTACAACGCACCCCACCCCCCACCGCACCTCCCCACCCTTTCTTGTTTCTACCATTAAATATATTTAGCGAAATCCTTCTAGGGTCATGCTACAGTGAAGTGCTTCTATACTAATATATAGTACGTTGAGAGAGAGAGAGAGAGAGAGAGAGAGAGAGAGAGAGAGAGAGAGAGAGAGAGAGAGAGAGAGAGAGAGATTTCTCCAATCACATCTATGCAATAAGAGCAGTTCGGATTTTCGCAAAGATGGAAAGAAAACAGACGTTCGTTTCGTTGACTGCATTTGCTGCTCATTTTTATATACATGTACAGGTCTGATTGCAGGTCTTTGGATGGAGTAATCGAGGTTGTTCCAAGCATAACTTGTACTTAGGAAAAGTTTATTCTTATAGGGGTCTATGGTAACGTTTTCTTCGAGTATGTTATTTTTGTTCCACAAATTATAATTGATAACTTCTAAACGTCTCATTATGTCTATGAAGTGGGGTATCAGATTAGGACATGCTTCAGCATCTTGTACATCGAGTTTATTTTTGGGGGGATTTTTTCCTTCTATTATGTAACAGGTCTAGTCCAAGTTCATTGTATGACGTTTATAGAGGTGTATATTTTGGAAGGCCAGTAATCACTATGATCCACATTGCTGAGCTTGTGTTGTCTTAGACAACAGTGATTTGCAATCAACTGGTTTTCAGTGTAATCAACAAGATTGTTCTAACTTTCAGGCTGATATTCATATTCCATCCCTCCCTTTCTCACCCACCTACACATCCACCCACTCACTCACTCACTCACTCACTCACTCACTCACTCACTCACTCACTCCATCCCTCCTTCCCTACCCACCTCTCTCTCTCTCTCTCTCGCTCTCTCTCTCTCTCTCTCTCTCTCTCTCTCTCTCTCTCTCGCTCGCTCTTCATCCCTCCTTCATCCATCCTTTTAGTGACATCATAGGTTTCTCTCTCCCTCCTTCCCTCCCTCCCTCCCTCCTATCTCTTCCCTCTCTCTCTCTCTCTCTCTCTCTCTCTCTCTCTCTCTCTCTCTCTCTCTCTCTCTCTCTCGTAATCTCCCCCTACCTCAACACGCATCTGATTGCCTGCATGCCTGCCTGTCTGCTTGCTTCCGGCCTGCTTGCCCACATGCCCGCCCGCCTGCCCACCCATCCGCCTGTCTGTCTGTCAAGTCTCATGTCTCGCCCATGGCCCCCTCTTATCCTTCCGTCCCTTCCTCTTCCCACTCTCGTCCTCGTCATCTGTGCCCACTCCAACAATTTCATGACACCTTAATTAGCATCTGCGCCCTCCCCCTCCTCCCCTCCCCAGGATGGATGATATTAATGAACAATCAATAGAAACGCGTCAACAGATGCACAGCAAGACCACCAGTGGGAAAAAGTCGCAACAAAATAATTCCCGGGTCACTAAAAACGGGAGACCTATATAATTGCATTGTTATTGGCCCATATATATCACCTGGCTGCGGACATGTGTATTTGGTGCTGTGGGCGTTTTCTATTAGCCGTTGGCGCTGGAATCTAGCGTTTAATGACTTACTCTTCATTTATTATACATGCATAGCTGAATATGATGAACAGGGCCTCCGCAGTCAATCATCCGCATTCTATTATTAACCATTTGAGCCGAAAGGCCCACACGTTAAAAATGATCCTTTGCCATCGCCGTTACTATATAATAACTATACTGTTGAATATTTTGAAAACAAATTTGACTGGGAGCTGTTGCTGCCTCTGGCAGCAACATCTCCCTGTCAGGTTTGTTTCAAAATATGCATCAGCTTACCTGCATGGTTATCTTGATATTGAGTCTGGGAAATTCAGGATTCAACGGATTAATTAATGGTTGTATGTTTTCTGACAAGCCAACGCAAATTTAACCGCGTCAAGTCGTCACTGACCCACACACAAACTCAAACTAATGATCGGAAATTACGGTGTTGGCAACCGATGTATGATAATGAATTTATTATATCAATACCAAAATTTGTTTAGTTTAGACCAAATAATTTTCAGAGCATTTTAAATTATATAAATATGTATTATTTAAATGTTATCCAAGCGCTGATTTAAAGGAGAGGGCCAAGCTATTGCTCTTGTGTCATAAGCAGCACCAGCATCCAGTCAAATTAGTTATAAAATATTCAACGGACTGTTTATTAACCAGTAAAGACTCGTACACCTGACGGGGTTTTCAATGTTCATGACGGAGCTAAATACGCGACCATGCATTGTGACAACAACCTACTAATGAAGTAATTGAGTATGACCTCATATGGTTGAGTGACATGTCGGATCTCTCCATATTGACCCGAAGCAAGCATGGCCGCAGGAAATGTTGCTGGAGAGTACAGAATTGCAGTATTGGGGTGCGGTTCTGAACATGGAATTCAGTAACGCCTCGTGTATCAACAGAGAATAGGGCTTATAATACTCCTTAATGCCCAGTCAACGCAGATTTACAGTTGCCTCAGTAAATGTGTTGTGGTTGAGAATTACGGTTCTTCTCTTTTGTAAATTGAAGAACATCCCTGAGACTGAAGTGAGTGCATTCTTCAAACAACAGAACCAACTTATCGATATCTATCGATATTCTGACCCAGAAAACGTAGAATGATCCTTCTAATTCCTTTGATGTGAAACTTCTCGACTGTACTGCTGTGCATCGCTTCAATTTACCCAATGTGTGACAGCTGATGAGCGTACAGAATATAGCATCGTGCCATACATTATGAAGCAGTCAGAGACCCTAAACGAGTTGACGTGCTATGGGAAGCAAACATCACCAGCAGCATAACAAGATTCACAAGAGAAAACAAGGGGTTGGGGTGGGAGGGGGACAACAACTCTCCTAACGACAAGGACATGGTCATAATTACGTCTGGTATCAAATTAATTCTTCGAGGAACTGATTGTCCAATGCCAATGCAATTAATTTACAGGATGCCATGCTGACAGGTTATATCACCTCTCTATGCTGACCGGCTATATCACCTCTCTGATGTGTGTGCTTGACACATATGTACTCGCTATCATCATATCATCTGATCACCCTGTGTCAAAACGCGACTACTTGGACTGTATGGGCAAGCACTGTTTATATCGTCGCATAGTATTCCTCCGCTTCCTTTTTAGGAAAGGGTAAAAATCAACATGAGAGAGATGCCATGGAACTCCTACTACTACTACTACTACTACTACTACTACTACTACTACTACTACTACTACTACTACTACTACTACTACTACTACCCTGACGAGATCTGGCATTCACATACACGTGACACGAACCTAACACCAAGGAAGACTCAGATGCTCCATACACCCAGCTTGCAGTACGATTCACAGCAATCCAGCATGATGAGACCAGGGATTGAAGATGAAGACCATCGAACATTCCTATGATGCACTACCGCATCCCTCAAGGCGAGTTGCCTATCAAGCTGGGATATGGTCTACAAGTGAATAAAATGAACAGCCTTGCGCCTATTCCATAGAGCAAGGCCGGGCTTTTGATGATGGCAGCAAGTCCTGGTCTTCTGTCTGGACTCTACTCCTGACCTCCAAAGCATGCAGTGAATTGACCGTTGCGGGTTATCCTTCAATCGTATGACGAGACCAACAGCACCCAGTCAATCTAGTTTCAAGATACGAATTGTATGTCTTTACTACTTAATAAAGATTCTGTTGAATGTTTTGAAAGTAATTTGATTAGCCACTGTTGCTGCCATTGGCAGCAACAGCACCCAGTCAAATTACTTTCAAAATATTCAACAGCTTACTCGGATAGTTTTCTGGAAATTGATGGTCAGGGAGATCAGAGATCGATAGATCCCAACACAGGCGAAATGTGGGTGGAGCTTACCTAGAGATGGGCGTGGTTTAGCTAAAACTGGATTCCTCTATTGGCTGCCTGTCCTTGTAAGAGTCTGAATGGAGACACAGTATGCATATGCAGTGGTGAATGACATCATCAAATCATCTTTACTGACCAACCCTAGTGATCTGTCGTATTTTAACGCACTTAGACTAACGTATCGCCGATATTTTGAACTCGCAGCAACTGAACTACTATCCAAGAAACAGGTAAAGCATCAAATTTGGAGCCCTTACTTGTTTTCGTCTGTTGTTGTTGTTGTTGTTGTTGTTGTTGTTGTTGTTGTGTTTGTCGTCGTCGTCGTCGTCGTTGTCCTTGTCGTCGTCGTTGTTGTTGTTGTTGTTGTTGTTGTTGTTGTTGTTGTTGTTGTTGTTTCAGCACAAATTCTTACCCATCTTCGCGCGAATGACGCCTTGATACTCCATTGGAAGACCTGCTATTCCCACGTGAGACCAAGCTCAGCAACATGGCACACGAGTAATTGAAATGATTACTTCCGTATGTCCGTATTGCCTGCTACGCTGACCAATATTAGCCTGATAATATAGCTTCCTAGTGGCCAGTCCGAATCCGCATTAGTAATATTAAACGTCACACAGACGAATAAATCAATGCGTCATACATATTCTCCGAATCAATACCTTAATCCATAATTAATGAGAGTGATTTTAAATTCAACTAAATATAAGTAGGCTACGATACATCCGAATTCTCATTGGCAATAACAGGCATCCATTCCCATTGATTTAATAACTCGCAGACATCCTACGTTTAGCTAAATGTAATTAATTATGTTCATTATGTTATTGACGATAAGTCCATTTATAACCACACCTAGGTATATCTCCGTCACTGAGCAGCGTGCACGCACATTCATATACATATATTTATAGCTTATCCGTTAAAATAACTACAGAGCCCTAAAACTCAACTCAATATACTTGAAATGATCAATATAGAATCGCGTTTTCCAGACACATATTTCTTCACCAGTAAACAGCATCCATATATCGGCTTAACGGCCACAAATCGTGATATGATTGAACACTTTCAATAGATATCTATACCACCACACTCCAGTAAAGAGGCACTGAATACATTATCGGCTGCGGCAATCGGATTCTGTCAAGCCAGCGATGACGTTATCACGTTGGCCTATACTAATTATCATTTCTATGTTAATAAGTGCTTTCGATAGCTTCAAGTTGTCAAGTAATGTAATCTTATCGTCGTACATATTCTATGCCAACACGGAACAATTCCCATTATTTTAAAATTTCCTTACCAGATACACCTATCGTGGTGGATAAAATGAACGCCTCTTCCTCATTCTGCTGCCGTGTTGTATCTCACTATCTGACAGACGACAACGAGCAGCGTGAGCTCATTCCGATCTCTTGCCATTGAAAGCGCAAGCGCGCGACAGCAGCAGTGCACCAGTACTACTTGCCGCCATAAGCTCTCGTCCAGAAGCAGGTATTACAGGCGGATCGATACCAAAGTTGCCTGGCAACGGTTGTTTGGTGGGAAATCTGGTGCCATATAGAACTGAAGAGCAAGAGAAACTGTGGATATCGACAAGCGAGCTGCCAGTGATCATGTTCCATATACGCGGCTAGTCCGATGATAATCAACCCTATTCGACAAACCACCTTTCTTGTATAGCCATAATTCGATCTTTCAATAACACAGCTGATCGAAGGACCATCTGGCATAGAGAACCATCGGCATGTATGTGTTCCTGTTTCTCCATACCATACGTTATGGCAACTACATGCGCATTTATTAAGCGATCGGGTGGGGGGGGGGCGTTTCTGTCCAGTTCCTTTGCATTCGCAAGGGTGCACTGTAATGGATGATTCCAGTTTTTTCACCAATTATATGACGTCATAATCAACTATGTGACCTGTAGGATGACGTCATAATCAATTACGTCATGAATGGCTTAGCTAAGTTCGTTACGAACGCTTAATTGATGACGGACTAAGCGTTGCTGTACGAATTGTATGTCTTAACTATTTAATAAACATGCTTTTAGATATTTTTACAACTAATTTGACTGGGTCAAAATATTCAACAGCTTACGTGTATAGTTTTCTGGAAATTGATAGGCAACGAGTTCAGGGATGGATCGATCCCAACACGGGCGAAGTGATTGCGGAGTTTCGCTAGAGATGGGCGGGGCACAGCTAAAATTGGATTTGTCCATTATGATTTAAATATTTGTGCAGTTCAATACTTGGAAGGGATAACGGGTTTCAATATTGACCAGTTCCCGAATGTCCTGATAATGCAACTGGTTATTGGCCCGGTACCTGGCTAATACTGGGTCCAATACGACCGACCAGGTATGAAAATTGGCTAAGTACTGGCCGGTTACCGGTGGTTTTCAGGATATTCTATTTTGCTATTCTATTTTGAATATAGCTTTGAAACAATTTGCCTACGATCGCCTGCGACTTTAGGCTGCCATATGTGTCAAATGTCAATTAAATTATTTAAATGAAACTATCTTGTACGTCTTACTATCCAGATAAGCCGCTAAATATTTTGAAACTAATTTGACTGGCTGCATGGCAACAACAGCGTCCAGTCAAATTAGTTTCAAAATATTTAACAGCGTGTTTATTAAATGGTAAAGACATGCAATTCATACAACCTGACTGACGGACTATTAAGCGGTTAAGCCGGACTAAATCGAGTCATTCATGACGCAATGCTTATGACATCATCATCATACACGTCACGTAGTTGATTTTGATGTCATGTGATGGACGGATAAACTGGAAATGTCCATTAGAAGACCGATGATTTGGGTCAATCATTCATATGCCATGGTCATGGTGTCTTAACTATTGAAACTTGCTTTATGAGACTCCATAGAGACCTACCGCTTTCAAGTCCAGGGTCAATGTCGAGTATAATGACACAATTATTATTGAATGGTGTAAGAACATAGCCATAAGTTATGCCGCCAATTTGGAGATAATGGGGAACTGTTTGCTGCCAAATATATGACATCGTAATCAAGCACATTGGCTATCTAACACGCGAAATGTTAACATCTCAATGGAGGGATCCAGTTTATCGATCAATCACATAACGTCACAATCAACAACGCCATATGTAGGCTAACGTCATAATCAATTACGTCGTAAATGACGGGATTTGGTCCATCTTAAACGCTTTATAGTCCGCCAAGTTGTACAAATTGTATGACTACTACTTAATAAAGATTTTGTTGAATATTTTGAAAGTAATTTGACTGGGCGCTGTTGCTGCTATTGGCAGCAATAGCATCCAGTCAAATTACTTTCAAAATGTACAAGAGTAATAACCGTATAAATTTCTGGAAATTGAGATTCGGAGGTGCAAGATTCGATCGATCCGAACACGGGCAAAGCGTGGGTGGAGCTTAGCTAGAGACGGGCGGTGTTTGGCAATCACGGAATGCTCCATTCCAAGACAACTACACTGGACGGTGTTGAACGTTTCGAAACCAAATTGACTCAAACCCGTTGCTACCAGGCAGCAACCCCCACCCCACACACACACACCACAGTGAGATTAATTTCAAAATATTCCTTATATCATAGTAACAGAAACTGTCGTTTCTAAGCTGTAAGCGTAAAGTATTGATGGGTAAATGTTGCATATATGGCAGGCGAGAAATCCGTGAATACTTTACGGTAATGCACATCGCCCGAAGGTCCGTAGAAACCGGGTCACATCTCGCAGAACTGCGGAGATCTCACGTGATTAACTACATTAACCGTTTAATCCTATACATCGCAAATGATGGTTATGACTGCGTCTACCTCGTACAGTTCACATTACAATTTTTTGGTGAACGCAGTTGCTGCTTTAAACAAAACGCCATGCATTAAACTGCAACAGCTTTTAGCGAAAACGTCGTTCACGCGAACAGCAGATGCTATACTTAGTTTGTGTATGGAGAATACAATAGTGGCAGCAACGCTAGTTAGTTCAAGATTCCATCGATTTTGCCCCAATGTAGGTCAATGTGCCGAGTGTTCGTTCAGTCAGTCGACTGGCCTGGCACCGCGGTGACAAAATAGTTAGCACTACTTGTGGATATTTCTCGAATTTCATCAATAATTCACTTACAAATGGGGAATTTGCTATCTCAAGCCGGATTACCGAACCAGACACCCCGCAACATCTTCCCTTACACACTGGCAACCATACAATCTCAACGATGTGACAGTAGTTAGTATATTATATCGGCTGGGAAATCGTAAAAAATAGGACATCGTTTCGATGAGGACTATACATTATGTAGGCGAGGGGAATAATAATGGGAATGGGCGGCGACGAGGGGAAGGGGGTAGCGTTTGTGTTTATTAATAGGATTTCGTCGAATCAATAACTGTTAATCAAAATATTACTTGGTTCATTTCAGTTCACCTGGCCTGAGAGGCCAAGCGAGCTTATGCCGTGATGACCGTCCGCCGTCCATGATCTGTCCGTCAAATTTTTTCTCAAGGACCGTTGGGCAGATTTCAGATTTTATATTTGGCAGAAAGCATAAGTAAGGCACAGAGTCCCGAATTTGTTCAAAGGAAAACCGTCTATATATGGGTGGTGGCAATCTTGGATTTTGGTAGATTTTTTGAGACGTCAAGACTCTTTAAAAATCTTCTCCGAAACCGCTTGCGGGTTTGATTCAAAACTCATGAAACATCATCAAGGGCAAAACTTGACTCAAGTGTTTATGGAACTTGGTTGGCCAAATGCTTCGACGATCATCTTGGATGACCTAGTTTTCGCGAAAATTACTTTTCCAGAAACACTGAACGGATCGTGCCGAAATTTGGCAGATATAATTAGGGACTAAGGGCCATTAAAGTTTGGTCAAGGGAAATTGATACGTAAAAATTATGGCTGGACCAATCAAAATGTTGCGTGTTTGGTGGCCATATTAGAATTTCAGCTTTGCTACTTTCGAAACTGTCTGATAAACTGTTCGGCGGTCTTCTTGGATAATTTTCCCGCCAATGGTCCTATACTAAAGCAATAGGAAATTTAAAATATCTTCTCAAGAACCAGCTGGCCGATTTTAACCAAATTTGTTCAGAAAAATCCTGTGGTCACATGGATCGACGGCGGTACAAATAAAGCTGATCGGCTAATTTGACCTGTGAGCATTTAGGATTTTGGCCGATCTTTCAAAATGTATTGAAAAATCGTCTTCGAAACCGCTTGAGACATTGGTTCGAGACTCATGAAACGTCATCTATAGCAACAGCTGGTCGAATGCTTCGGTGGTCATCATGGATGAGCTAGTTTTCGCGAAAATGACGTATCCAGAACTGCTGAGAGAATCATACAAAATTTGGGAAGAATGATTAAGGAGTAGGGACTATATATAAGGGTCATTCAACTTTGCTCAACGTACCTTAAAAACATGGCCGCCATCGAATTCAGAATCTTGGTGACCATATTGGATTTGGCTGGGCACTATCTCTGCCATAGTTTTACGAATTGTAGACTATGTATTTATTATTTAATAAACAAACATTATGTCGACTATTTTGAAACTAATTTCACTGGGCGCTGTTATTGCCATCGGCAGCAACAGCACCTAGTCAAATTAGTTTTCAAAATAGTCAACAGCTTACCTGTTGCAGGCGGTGCTTATCTAGAACTGGGTGCGCCGTAGTGTAATCAAGAATCGATAACTTACACATTTAATCAGCTTATTCTAATCCATAATTTTAGTAACTACACTTACTTTTGGATTAGAACAATTTCAAATTAAGCCTACGACTCATGGGGATGAATCCACGTTTAGCTATGGCCCGCCCATCTCTAGCTAAGCTCCGCCCACGCTTTGCTCGTGTTTGGATCGATCGAACCTTGAACTCGCTGCATCGCGAATTCCAGAAAACTACAGGTAAGCTGTTGAATATTTTGAAACTAATTTGATTATATGTTGTTGCTTCCTATTACAACGACAGCGACCAGTAAAATTAGATTTTAAATATTTAAACAGAATGTTTATTAAATAGTAAAGACATGCACTGTGACCTTTTGTTTCATCTGTTAGTAACGTAAATCGACAAGAACAAATGTTGACAACGACAAAGAAAAAGATGTCAAAACTAAATATTTCAAATACTCAACGGCAGCAGCTAATCACAAAATAATAATAATAATAATAATAATAATAATAATAATAATAATAATAATAATAATAATAATAATAATAATAACTACCGCCATAGTATAAATATCTATAATAATAATAATGTCTACCCCATATACTGTGTAAATGGCCTGGGTGGATAAAGAAAACTGAAACTGAACTGTGTAAAGATGCTCTGTCCATACATATACTGCCAGAGCCGTGCTGGAGTCAGAGTACAATAGGCGTAAAAGCCTAGGATTGAATCGTGGCAGGTGCATCCACAGATAGTCCCATATGAATCGTCAGTGAGCCAGTATATCAGACATGTGAAAGCTGGTCGGCCAAACCTTGACTTTTTAGTCTTGGCGCGGTGGTCCAGTGGAAAGATGTCTGGTTGCTGATGCTATGCGGAGTTGCAGAATGGCGGTTCGATCCCCCGACCGGGAGATGGTGATCAACAAATTAAACTAATGGGTGCATGACTGTCGGCTAAGTTAGCACATAGAAATTGAAGCCGCACGTTGCCAGTGCGTCAATAAAAAAAAAAAAAATAATAAAAAAAAAAAAAAAAAAAAAAAATATATATATATATATATATATATATATATATATATATATATATATATAAGCGTCGAAGACCCCACTTGGCACGTTATCCACCGCCAGCCCCACCCACCCTCCAATCCCGCTCTACACCCTTCAACACCCGATAAACAATAAAAAGACGATTTTTTTGGATCAAAAGATAATGGTACTTTGGGACAGGTTGTCGAAACGAACCACCATCTTTTCGGCTACAAGTGTTATAGCATCCGCAGAACGGATCACAAAAATGTTTCCAAAACAAAATAAAACGTATTGTTGAATATTTTGAACATAATTGACCTTTCCAGTGTATCCATCCATCATATGACGTAATATGACGTCATAATCAACTATGTGACTCTAGGATGCCGTCATAATTGCTTATGGCACGAATGACTCGAGTTAGTCCGTCTTTAAAGCTTAATAATCCGACACGTTGTACTAATTGCTTGTCTTTACCATTTAATAAACATTCTGCTGAATAGTTTGAAACTAATTTGAATGCGCGCTGTTGCTGCCATACCAGTCAAATTAGTTTCAAAATATTCAACAGCTTACCTGTAGTTTTCTGGAAATTGATAGTCAGGGAGTTCAGGAATCCCTGGATCGCAACACGAGCGAGGTGTGGGTAGAGCTTAGCTAGAGATGGGTAGGGGATAGCTAAAACTGGAAAGGTCCATTGGATTGGGAGACATTTAAGGCAGCAATCAAAGTAGTCAACAAAACATTTCTTACATTGTGTTCAAAATTGTACAAGCTATGTATGTTTCTGTTTTTGAAACATGTTAAACTTCTTGATCAGTCGCGCTTGCTTGCAGTCCTACCAGCCCATATGTTTATAGGATAACCATTTAATAAAATGCTTAAACTTGTTCATGAAATTTTCAATTTTCTCATAGAAAATGTAAATTTGCAGCAGTTTCTCAAGACCATAGCAAAAACGGGATTTTACCAGCTTGGGTATTATCCCTTTGAACCATGAATTCGTAATTTTAAAACGATCATACAGGTAAGCTGTTGGGTATTTTGAAACTAATTTGACAGGAACCTGGAGGAAGCATATAGGCAACATCAGCTCCCAGTCATATTAGTTTTCAAAATACTCAAACAGAATATATATATTTATATATATATATTTATATATATAAAATCGGTTTTGGCTTTTCGGATTCAAAGGGTTAAAGGGATAATTGTTTCTGCCCAAAAAATGTACATTTTTATTGTACTTGGTTGATCGCTTGCAAATAACTGCTTTATTTCTTGTTGCTCACGGATGGAGACTACCAATATTATTATTGATAAAAGCCTTAATTACAATTACATTTGTTTGTTAAATGTTGCTTATGTTTGAACCAAATGGTGAGTCTCCTCTCTCACCACCCGCACCCCTCCCTCGCTCCACCCCCCCCCCCCCACCCCCTTCCCTCACTCTCTCTGTCTCTCCTCTATCTCCCCCCCCTCCCTCCCTGACCACTCTCTCCATCACTCTCCATCCAGCCTCCCTCCCTCCAACATCTCCCACTCCTCTCCCTCCCTCTCCATCCCGGAATCTCAACCTCCCTCCTCCCTATTCCTCCTTCCCACCTGGCTCCCTTCCGGCATCCCGCCATCCCTACCACCTCCCTCTCCCACTCCCCCGCCCCCTTCAACGCTCTCTGTCTGTCTGTCTGTCTGTCTCTCTCTCTCTCTCTCTCTCTCTCTCACCCTCTCTCACATGCGATTCCAAGTACATACATGTATAACAGATCACGAGATCTGTCGTGCAGTACGTGATCTGTAGTACAGTCAGTATTCGCGTGCAGAACGCATTTGATTCAATTATTTGGAAATATATTCTATCACGTTCACGCTAGCTCCGATTTCGATTCCCCAGACTAATCCTATTGTATTATCGTTGTCATTTAATCCAGGAACTGCTTAATTAAATCCCGTCAACGCGACATGTTTATTCCTTAGAAATACAATAGAGCTAAAAAAATGAGCAAATGTTTCCAAAACAAACTCAAAAACATGTTAGTTAGTACAATTTTGAATACGATATAAAAAATGTGCTGTTGATTATTCTGAACATAATTGGCAGCAATGTCTTTCAATCCAATTATTTTCAAAATGTTCGCGAGTAGGCACAAAGTTATTTCTGGGATGTATTGTAGCAGGGCGACCGATCCGTTAAGTTTTTTACTCGCGTCGCTCGATTTCGATATGATTTGGACCTTTTCAGTTTTAGCCATGCCCCGCCCATCTCTAACTAATTTCCACCTACACCTCGCTCGTGTTAGGATCTATCGATCCCTGAGCTCCCTGACTATGAATTTTCCAGAAAGCTATACAGGTAAGCTGTTAACTATTTTGAAACTAATTTGACTTGGTGCTGTTGCTGCATATGGCATCAACAGCGCCCAGTCAAATTAGTTTCAAAATATTCAATAGAATGCTTATTAAATGGTAAAGACATACTATTCGTACACCGTGTTGGACTATTAGGCCTAAGCATTAAAGACGGACTAAATCGAGTCATTCATGCCATAATTAATTATGACGTCATCCTACATGTCACATAGTTAATTATGACGTCATATGACATCAGATGATGG